>JAWPHD010015607.1:0-54310 GCA_037043455.1 Cyrtodaria siliqua | reverse complement strand
CATATCCTTTTTTATTTAGTTGTTAATAAGTGTTCACCTGTGTGCTAATGATTACAGTGTTAGCAATGCTACAAAGTGTCAACAATTGTCGATGGTGTAGTAGTTTTATTCAAGCATTACATAACAAATAAGAGTGCAAGGTCTATCCCGTTCCAGACAACCATTTTTATGACATGTTTATCTGTACAATGTGAATATACGCATCAATTTCTGGCTTATATACCGAGTTGTGGATGCTCTTCGAACTGAAACTACTTCACCCGTAACTGATTCACATTAATGAGTACAATTTAAACTATAGAGTATGTTGCTTTAAACAATAGAAGATGTTTTGCTATTGTCGCATTCATAAAATATCCCAAATCACATTTATATATCAGTTCAAACTTTGAATTGTTAAATCGTATAGTGAAGCATCAACAGTGGTGTGAACGTCGGATTGCACATTCGACATTTTAACTGAAAAATAATCTAAGTAAAAATGGGGATAATTCAGATAAGATACATGACAGTGTTATGGTTCCTGTCATAAAGCATTATGAAATGATAATAAACACGTATGCCAAAGTTCAAAGCTTTTCGTTTTTGAAAAAGTAGAAAAAAACTTTAACCAAAAACTTTAACCAAAACGTCAAAACGCGTAGACGGACACAGACAAACGCAAATCTCCAAAGGCTATAAGCCTGGATTTGCTATGCAATCCGGCTTATAAAGGGATATTTTACACACAAAAACTCATTCTTTTGCACATTATATTTCTGGATAGTTTTAAGGAAAGACTATATACAAACATCTACAGGGGAGGATCCTACAGGATTACGGATTGGGAGTAGGGAGATATGCCGAAATCTATATGCATATTAAGCTACACATACAACGTTCTCAGTCTCTCATTTTAAATGTTTATACTAGGTTTCAATCATACATTATTACAGAAATGCAGATATCTGTTTAATAGTTATGCAAAATAAGTTTGGTTTTTCTAGATCTTTCAGATTTAATGTTTATATGAATGTAATAGATCTATCGAAATGAAATTATTGGGAAAAAATAAGTTGAATGAAGTACATATTTGTTCAGCAGTGAAAAAGGACAACTGAAATTACAGCACGAGAAAATTATAGATTCAAGAGAGACTACCGACATGTGCCAAACCTAGTAGATTCAAGAGAGACTACCGACATGTGCCAATTCTAGTAGATGCAAGAGAGACTACCGACATGTGCCTTCCCTGGCATATTTAAAAGAGACTACCGACATGTGCCAATCCTAATAGATTCAAGAGAAACTACCGACATGTGTCCATCCTAGTATATACAAGAGAGACTACCGACATGTGCCAATCTTAGTATATTCAAGGGGACTACTGACATGTGCCAATCCTAGTAGATTCAAGAGAGACTACCGACATGTGCCAATCCTAGTAGATTCAAGAGAGACTACCGACATGTGTCTGTCCTAGTAGATTCGAGAGAGACTACCGACATGTGCCAATGTAACATACCCTTAAACGACTTGAAACGTATCATGTACATCGAATAGTTTTACTGAATTTCATTTAAGAAATGCCATGCCAAATACATTCTGGCAGTACGTCGAATGATTCAAGGGAGTTATAAGTTTGTATTGCTAATGTTTGTTTTAGCTGTTGTTACCAATTTAATTTTTGAAGTTACGTTTCTAAAACGTATACAAAACTGAGAAAAAATGGTTTTATAGAAACCACAGCACCCGGGCGCAGTGGCATCGTAGGGCCGCATTGTACCACTGACTAATTCAAATAACACTCAATAAACAGGTCAACAGCATAAAGGGTGGTGAAGACAGGGTTACCGACGCTCAGTAGGCAACGGACTACTGAACAACTTAAATCCTTTATGTGTACACATCCTCGCTATGTTCCTGCTTTCAGCGACCGAAATAATAAAATACATTGTAAATAAAAAACGCACACAATAATACAATAAGTGTCACCATAATGGTCATATATTACCATTATTCAATGTGGGTGACCATAACGGGCATATAGTGCCATTATTCAAAATGTGTGAGCATAACGGTCAAATAGTGTCATTATTCAATGTGGGTGAGCATAATGGTCCTTTAATGTCATTATTTAATGTGGGTGACTATAATCATGATAATGGTCATATATTGCCATTATTCAAAGTGGGTGACCAAAATGGTTATATAGCGCCATTATTCAATATATGTGAACGCGATTATTATATAGAGATATTATTCAATGTGATTGACAGTAAAGGTTATATAATGCCATTATTCAATAAGTGTTACCATAATGGACTTATAGCGCCATTATTCAATGTGAGTGACCATTATGGACTTATGGCGCCAATATTCAATGTGGGTGACAACAATAATGGTCCTATAATGCCATTATTAAATAGGTTGCGACCAAAATGATCTGACAGTGCCATTATTCAATGTGGCTGACCATACTTGTCATAGAGTGCCATTATTCAATATGTGTGAACATAATGTCATGTATTGTCATTATTCAATGTAGGTGTTCATAATGGTCATGCAGTGCCATTATTCAAACTATGAGACTATGCTGGTCATGTATTGTCATTATGCAATGTGGGTGACCAAAATGGTTATATTGAATTGAATTGAATTGAAGACTTTATTTTAAAAAGGTAGCCCAGTTAGTAAAAAAAACTAATCTTCCCCGAGGTTCTCTTTACAAAGCAAACATAGTAAACAAAAACATATATACAAGTTTATAGCAACACAACGATATTGACAATGGAAACAATGGCGTTCACAAAAAATAAAAATCTACATTGTGATTAAAAACCAATTTTAACGAAAACAATTTCAGTTATACAGTACTTTTTATCCACATTATATAATTGTTTGAAAAATATTTAACTGACGTGCAAGATCTTATATGCTCTGGTATTTCGTTCCAAATTACTGGCCCAGAGTAAGATATACTTCCTTTAAAAAAGGTCCGTATTTGGCTTAGAAATCGTAAAGTTAATATCACAATGAGATCATTTGTTAAAGACTATTAATGTTTCCCTTCGTTATAGTAAATAATTCTACAGTTAAGTGGAATGTATAGATTTATTCTAGATAATAGCCACATATATGATGACAATTTCTTTCGAATGCATATTATATGTTCATCCCACTTAAGGTTTTACGCATAATACTTTACTTTCATAGCTCAATTGAATATCAATGTTATTGTAGTTTAAAGACATAGGTGAGTGTTGTAGTACTGCGCGCTTCTGAGGTGTTGTAATTAATAAGACTTTAGTTTTTTCAGTGTTTAATACCATGCCGTGTTTTGCAGATTATTTTTAATTGCAATTAACGAATCATTAATATCATATATTGCTGTATCGTCAGCAAACATATAAGTATGACTTACTGTGTCACTCATATGTAGAGGTAGATCATTAATACATATTAAGAAAATCAGGGGGTCAAGCAAGAAACCTTGTGGTACTCCACAGGTAACAGAATTTAAATTTGAAATAGTACCTGTTAGTTCAACTTTTTCTTTCCGATCAGTTAGGTATGATGTAAACTATTTTATGGTCAAATCACTACATTTATAACATTTTAACTTTTTCAAAAATATATCGTGATCAACTAAATCAAATGCTTTTCTAGAGTCTACCATGATTGTTCCAACACATTTTCCTCATTTAGGGCTTTAAGCCATTTATCTATTACAAGAACAAGTGCTGTTTCACAGGTGTGATTTTTACGAAAACGATAATTGTTATATAGTGTCATTATTCAATGTGCGTGACGATAATGATTATATAGTGTAATTATTCAATGTGCGTGACGATAATGATTATATAGTGTCATTATTCAATGTACGTGACGATAATGACTATGTAGTGTCATTATTTAATGTGCGTGGCGATAATGATTTTATAGTGCCATTATTCAATGTGCGTGACGATAATGATTATATTGTACCATTATTCAACGTACATGTATGGGACTATAATGTTACTATAATGTCATTCTTCAATGTGGTGACAATAATGGTTCATTATTCAATGTGTGTGCCATCTGGCACAATGCGCATTTTTTTCCAAGCAAATTTTAAACAACAATAATATCAGTGAGACTGTTATCGCGTCCGTGAGCACATGAGTCCGTGCGTCTGTGCGTAATCACACGTAACAACCGACTTAATATCACTGAATCAAAATATGTTCGTGGAACGGTCAACATCTGCTCACAATATATTCCTAAACAAGCACGCATGTAAGCAAAGTGTGCCCTGCGATAGCATATATTTGCTAGAGTTTTCTCATACCATTACTGTTTTTATGTATCAATCAAGACGAATTGAATTGAATTGAATTGGATTTTATAGTCGCACCAACAGCTAAGGTCATATGGCGACTTTCCAGCTTCCATTGGTGGAGAAAGACCCCAGGTGCCCCTCCGGGCAATTTTTGTGCACGGGCGGGCACCTGGGTAGAACCACCGACGTTCCGCAATAATCAAGACGAGAATCATGTATCATTCTCATAGGAGCTTTTTTAAAACCGTGGGGTGAAATAGTTTCATCCAGACAGCACAAACAAAGCAGCAAAGTTTTCTTTTCTTTTAGTAAACCAGGTACAATTTGAGCACTAGTTTTCAAATTTTAAGATGTCTATGAAAGTTGTGGGTACATTTAATTTAATCGTCTGTTTGACAATCAAAACGTATCCTGATAATTCATGAATTATAAGTAAATATACATATATTTTGTGGTCATCATCAAGTGCAATTTATTTAGACCTAGTTTGCTTAAATGTATAGGCAATGCAATTAATATTTTAGGCAATTTCGAGCCGTCACCGAGCGAGTGGAAGGATAATCCGGGGATTATGCCCTTCTCTTACTATCGATGCGCTTCTCTTACTATTGATGCCCTTCTCTTACTATCGATGCCCTTCTCTTACTATCGATGCCCTTCTCTTACTATCGATACCATTATCTTACTATCGATGCCCTTCTCTTACTATCGATGCCCTTCTCTTACTATCGATGCCTTTCTCTTACTATCGATGCCTTTCTCTTACTCTCGAAGCCCTTCTTTTACTATCGATATATTCATGAGGTTCTTTAACGAGATCGGAGGATATTCCCCGATACATGTGATCTCTTGGTTTAAGCACCCATCCGCGGTGGTGGGGTGTGAGCGAATAGACCGACAGTGGTATCTTAAGAGTAAAGATTATTATTTAATAATCTCTATCCGACATCATTTGTACCACAAGTTTATATGTAGCCACTACATTGGTCACGCTCTAATGAAGAGCGCTTGTAGTAAAATCGTTATGGAAAATGGGTGCAAGCCATGTCGTCATAGGTCACTGGATGTCCTAGCCGCTCCCAATATCTGGGTCAGCCCCTCCCACTTACAATGACATGGCGGATTTTACCCACCCACGCATTAGGGTTTTTCTGAAGACTCATCGCGGTATTGAGATTACGTGAGATTATGTTCCGAAGATTTATGCCAAAATGTAACGGTCGCGCCCTTCCGGATTTTCCCTTGACTCATTAACTTGACCGAGATATAGAGAAACACCTATTTTTTTGTCCAACAGCATATTATTATAGTAGTTTAGAAACTAGCGGTACCAGCACAGTTTTTCCCTCAGCCCCACGCCACCCCACCCCACCCCCCCTCTCCATGACGAGATGGTAGATTTGCATGTTACGGCATTAAAAACAAGCTAAAATCGTCGGAAAACTGATCGAAAACAAAAATCAGTTACAAGCCGAGGTGATGCTGTGTTGTCAAGCCCCCCAACAAATTTAAAACTCGTTTCGCAAACCCCCTTCGAAAAGAAACCCCGCCGGTACCGCTAGTTTCTATACTACTCATAGGATAATTGATAATATGATTTGACACTTTATCCCAACTAGATTCAAATCCAGCCTCTCTCTAAGGAAGCATAAGGCATCTCCAGCCCGAACCTTTAATCATTTTTTATGTGATTAAACAAAGTCAGAGGGAATGGAGCCTACAGTCGTTTTTTAATGCAATCAAACAAAGTCGGAAGGAACAGGGCAATCATCCTCGTCATCACTATACACATCACGCTCCATCATACAATACTTTATTTTCCTGCAAGCGTATAGTTTGCATTTCAAACTGAGAAGTTTTTCCCTGTTTTCATCACGTTTTTCAAGATAATAATCCATTTTGGATAGTAATCGCTTTTGTTTGGTAATTTGGCTTTTCTTAGTATCTAAAAAATCAGCATGAATCATATCATATTCTTTTTGTTTTGAAAATATTTTATTTTTCAATTTCCACAATTATACAATAACACACATATTTACAAAGAGCATTTACATTTTCTAAACATTTACATTATGTGAATCAACAAAACACATGTTTTATTGTACACTTATGTCTCTCGAAAAATAAGATTATATTAGATGTGATAGGAGATAGGTTGTTAGGACAGTAATGAAAGGACAGAACAGATTAACAGAGTAGCAGAGAGGAATAGAAGTGCACCACCACACTGTACGAGCTGTTTTAAAACGTTTTCAGTTCTGAGCTGCAAAAAGTTCCCATTTATCATTGTGTTGTCTTATCTTTTCCCTAGATGTCGCTATTATTCTTTCTATGTTTTCAATTTTGTTTAAATATAGTATAAAGGTTGCAACACTGGGAGTTGTCTTTGTATATTTACTTCTGAAAATAAAATACTTCGCAATCATTAATATACAATTTAAAAAGCAAGAGTTTGCCGTTTGTGCCATAATTCCAAATGAGATCGTTTTAAAGTCTACATTGCATTGTATATTTTTAGTGATTAAAAGGTTTTGTACTTCTGTCCAAAAAGCTCTAGTAACTGGACATTCCCAGAACAAATGCTCGATAGTTTCTATGTGCATATTACAAAAGTCACAAAGACTTGTATTTGCAATTTTACATTTATGCAAAAAAGTGTTTGTTGGGAGAACTCGCATTATATATTTATACTGGAATGTTCTAAGTTTAGTGTCAATTAAGCATTCAAACGGTATAAGGTGAATTAGTTTCCAGTTTAGATTCGTAAATGTTTCGTCCCATTTTACATGAGGTTTTATAACGAGTTCCTTCTGAATACGTCTAATATGCTTATTATATATAACTTTATTTGCATTCGTTGTTTTCTCTATTTCTTTTATCAGTGTTTGTTCAATATTAATATCGTTTCTAGTTTCTGTTTGAATTGCTTTCTTCCACATCTTTGGAATGCTTTGAATGATTGTATACTATTGAAGAAACTCAGAATTGCTTAGATTAAAAACCGTTTTTAAATGATCGAATGTGTAGAATGTTTTAACCCTAGTATTATATAACTGTTCGATGTATTGTATACCTTTAATGTCCAATGTTTTTTTATAAAGCATTTTCCCTCTGTGTTTAATATAAGTATTGTTCCATATAATTTGTCTCGAATATTGATCAATATTTTCCCTAAAATTTATTGCTGACCATGATTCAACTATTTGCGATAAAAACGGTAATTTAAGAGTTATTGTTTTTGCATCAATTGTATTAACATTGCTTTCAAACAATGTTTTCCCTCCACATTTATTAATTTCTTTCATATATATCGCCTTCCAATCACCGTGATTGTTAGGATCCAGAAGTCTTTTAATCCAGCCTGCTTTTATTGAATTTATAAATAGGTTTATATCAATCATTTTTAAACCCCCATTTTCATAATCCTGAATTATTGTGTTTCTGTTTATTTTATCTGGTTTACCTTCCCCTAAAAATTCAAACATTTTGTTTTTTATTCGGTTAATACAAACTTCATTTGGAGTCTCTAGAACTGTTAGAGGATATATGAGTTTGGGTAGTGCAAATGTTTTAATAACGGTAATTTTTCCAATTATTGACAAACTATGTTTTTTCCAACGTTCTAAACAATTGCAGAATTCATCTATCTTTGGTATAAGGTTTTCCTGGTGGCATTTTGACCTATCATTTGTAAAAACAATTCCCAGTGTTGTTGCTTTATTGTTTGTCCATATAAAGTGTTTATCTTTGCAGTATTTTTCATCTGTATTTTTGAGTGAGCCAACACGCAATATTACCGATTTGTTTATGTTTAACTTGAGTCCTGATGTCAAACTGAATTTATCTATTAGTCTAATTAAAGATTCAAATGTTTTCTTCGAACCATCTAGTATGAAAGTGGCATCATCTGCAAAAGCTGTATTTTTTATTTCATTATTAGCTATTATTACGCCTTTAATGTCGTTTTCTGTTCTAATGGCTTTATAAAGAATCTCAATTACAACTAGGAAAATATAAGGTGACAGTGGGCATCCTTGTCTTACTCCTCTTTCTATTTTAAAAAAGTCAGACATGTGTCCGTTGTTTGATACACAACTTTGAGCATCTCTATAAAACAGTTTAATCCAATTAACAAGCGATGTTCCAAAATTAAAATATGTTAAACATTGTAAAATAAAATCATGATCCAAGCTATCAAATGCCTTTTCGAAATCAGCAAAAAATATGTGTCCTGGTAAATTGTCTTCATTCAAATAGTCGATTATTTCAAATATTGTTCTTATATTCTCTCCTATGTATCTCCCCTTCATAAAACCTGTTTGACTATTGTCTATAAGAGTGTATAAAACCTTTTTCATACGGTTAGCTATACATTTCGTCGCGATTTTATAGTCGACATTTAATAAACTAATTGGTCTCCAGTTCATAAGTGAAGTTAAGTCTTTATTTTGTTTTGGCAGAAGCGTTATAATACCTTGTTTTTGAATTGTAGTTAAACTTCCAATTGCATACGAATAATTTATTGATTTAATATAAAATTCTTTAATGTCGTTCCAAAACAGTTTATAGAACTCAGTTGTTATCCCGTCCGACCCAGGACTCTTATTATTTTTCATTTCCTTTAGGGCATTTAAACATTCTGTCTCACTAATTATTCCTTCACAAGTTTCTTTTTGTTGGTCATTTAGAACATTTTCTTTTGTATTTGGGAAAAAAGTATTTTTGTTTTCTTCGGTTTTAATTTTACTGTACAATTTCTTATAGTATGTCATTGTTTCTGTCAATATTTTTTGAGAGTCTGTTACTTCTTTATTATTTTTAATTATTCTCGTGATTGTCTTTTGTTCTGATTTTTTTTTCTCGAGGCTTGCAAAATATTTTGTATTTTTTTCCGCACCTTCAATCCATTCAGCCTTTGCCCTTAAAATAATACCTTGTGTCTTTTTCTCTATAATATTTTCGAGTTTTGATTTCAGTTGATTAATTTCATTAAGTAATTCCTCATTTTCGGGGTTATTTGATAAATCCAGTTCAAGTTTGTCGATATTTTCATTTAATATGTGTTCTTCTTTGCGTTCCCGTTTTTTCTTTCCTGCGGAATATAATATTGTTTCATTTCGGATTGTACCTTTAATAACCTCCCAAAGCGTGTTAGGACTTGCATCTTTATTTATGCTGACTGTTTCTTGTAAAGATTTTCGTATTCGTTCTTGATATTCCTTATCTAAAATCACACTATTGTTTAATTTAAAATACCCTGGACCACGTGGTTGTTTTTCATTTTTAAGATTAAAATATACTATTGAATGATCGGAGCGTAAGCCTGCAGTAATTTTACATTTTGAAATAGCATTAACAATATTTGACGAAACTAAAAAGTAATCGAGTCTACAGAATATTGGAGGTTTATGGTTGGAGTGCCATGTATAATGTCGGGTAGTTGGATTTAAAACTCTCCATATATCATTAATGTCATATGCCGATATAATATTATTTATTTTTTCTCTACTTTTTTTATTACTGTTAACGCTACCATTTTTCTTATCGTTATCAACATCAATAACTGTGTTAAAATCTCCACCTATAATTAAAGTTTCATGATTATTTGTTAAAACGAATTCTTCAATCTTTGTCAGAAAATTTGTATTATCTGTGACTTTATTCGGGCCATACACATTAAGTAGTAATAATTCTCTATCATCTACATTTAATTTTAATGATTGCATTCTGCCGTTAATTATGTTTTTATATTCCATTACATCATATGTAAAATTTGAGTTGATAAGAATGCCCACGCCAGTACTAGTTTTGCTACTTCCGCTGAAAAAAGCATCATTTCCCCACTCAAGTTTCCATTTGGCGAACGTGCTTTCATCGCAATGAAGTTCTTGTAAAAAACATACAGAGTATTTATTTTGTTTGAGCCACTCAAATATTTGTTTTCTTTTATTGTAATCCCCAAGTCCCTTTACATTAAAGGTACAGAACTTAATGTCCATTGTTTATATTATTTTAGTTTGGATAATAAAAAAGCATCGTACCATCGAGCAGTGCACAGAAAAAAGTAAGGAAAAGTGATAGCGGAATAAAGAAATAAGAAAACTAAGAAAACTAGACAGTTAAGTAGAGTGAGTGGGAATTCCTGAAAAATCATTTATGATTTAAAGTAGTGGGCGCTCTGGCGCCGCCAAGATTTTGTACACAACTGATAGACCAATTATACGTCATAAGTCTTATAACAATGCATAGCGATATTCAATATATACCACTGCAATCAGTGAAGTTCAGACAAAACATCAAATTGACACTTTACCAATAACATAATGCTATATGCATAACGTTTTTCAGTATACAACGTATCGAGAAGCTAACTCACAATAAAACAACAAAAGAAACACACACACACAGATTGGGCATCGAAGAAGTTATACATGTATTTGTGTCGGTTTGATGGTTATAATCTTACAAATCACGTTATGCCATGCTGACAAACTGGATAATAACATATTTATTTAGAAACTGATAAAGCATGAGTTTTCATCTTAAAAGTCTTGAAAAATATCAAAATGTTAATTTTTTTCATTAAATACTCTTACACTTTCGTGTATTTAGAACAGATTCATAATACTCAAATTAAATGTAACCTTTTGAGATAACTGCAAGACCTACTACATATAAAAAAAATTTGTTTTATTTTCACAAAATGCATGCTTATACGGTGTAGCCAGAAATATGCATATTGGTAAAAAACAAAACACGAAAGACAACAACAACCTAACAAAAAGGCAACAGAATTATTTTTTTTGATTACCGTTGATAACCTTTGCCATATATGTTTTTAAACATATGACTTATCATACAATGTGTCGTTCTAGTGAATGGATTATACTACAAGACAATATGCATGTGATACAACCGGAAACAGCAACACATATCTATATTCAAACACATTTAGATATGGAATATGATAAAAACCATTGTATTGTATAGCATATTTACTTTCGTTATGTGTCTAAATAGAAATCTAAGTATAACTATCACATATGGTCATAATGTGCTTGATTATGTTTTTGTTTGCATGTTTGATGAAGATAACAATTTAACTTGATATAAAGAGAAACTGTATTTGTCCATTTGCTTGTGGGTGCTCGTATTCTTTTAACAAAAATTAAAAGGTCCATTTGTTTTTCTCTCTAACGAAACGAAATTTTAGAGAGATACAAGGATTTTCCTTACAATGAATTTGTATGAAACAGATAATAAAAACAATAAAAACTCATGAGACTGCGCTACATCCATAGTTTTCCCTCTAACGAAACGAAATTTTAGTGAGATACACAGATATTTTTTTTAACAGCGATTGTGTATGACAAATAAGAAAACTCATGAGAATGTGTTTATATTAATCATAATTACAAGCACGCCATTTCTATAAGTAAGCAGGATCAAAATATATATACATTTTCATCGCCAATACATTTGGAGGCAACAGTTACACACATATACAGTGAGAAGAGTATGGTCACAGGTGTGAATAATTAAAATATTTTAACAGATAATATATACATAGTTTGCATTGGTAATCACAATAACTCTACGTAATTCCCATAATGATAAATGCATTTATAATATATTTCTAAATATAAGAAGATAAGAACATTTTTTCCACGTAATTCATATAATGTTGAGTACAGTTATACTATGCATGTAAATTAAGGAAGTCATATACACATGTTTAAATAAAAGGCAGAAAATAACACTATTACTTAAAAAGCACATCATTTGAATAATTGTAATTTTTCAAAACGCATGCAAATCCAAATATTTCTTTGCTTAATTATCATGTTTATACATTATATTTTGCCTTTTACATATCCATCGAGCAATAGTACTTTTACCTGTACGATTTAAAAACATAAACGTCCCGTGCGGTATACTCTTGCATGCGTAAAATAGTATAGACAATGGTCATTCGTACAAAACCAATTTTCAATTATTAACAGACAGTGGGATAGTACTGTACATGGAGGTAGGTCATTCAATCACCATATGAGCTAAATACATACATATATACACCCATATACACATACATATAAACGTATACATATATACGCGTACATATATACATACATACACCTACATTTACTCACACATATATACATACATTTACATTCTCGCAATTTACACTAATTTGCAATTTCTTCTAGAAACCAGAACAAGGCAAACATTGTTGAGCTATTTATAGAAAGGTACAAAACAATACAAAAAACGAAAGAACAAAACAAACTGATGCATTTTACGATAAAATATATATGAAAATATATATTGTCATAACTGTGCATTTTCGGCGTTCACAGTGCCCCAGCAACACATAAACAAGCCTTAGTTTTCATCCTGTATAACTTGCGCATATAATCACTCTCACACAACACATAACTTCCTGCTAAAGGGTCTATAACGAACAACTATCAACTTTATGTTTTGGAAGTTTGAAAATCCCAACACACTTGTAATTATAATTATGTTATTAAAATATATAATACTTTACCATGCATTACATTATGCTTTAATTATATATGTACAAAACAGCATGACAAAATATATATTCAATGGGTTGATCTTTGATCGGCTACGTCGTGATATGGCAAGCGTGTGCACGTGAATACTGATTTGGTCTGCTGTCCATTTCGTGGTGATTGAGTTATATCGTGTTTGGCCAGTTGGTTTGAGTTCAAAATATATGTTATTTCTAGTATCACAATTGATCGATTTCACACCCGGTTCTATCGCATTATATACAATCTACACTGCTCGAAAAAAGTAAGGCATTTGGTAGCCAGTTCATCACCCGCGATATAAGTTTAAATAATTCATTTTGTTTTTGGCCAAGGCAGGCTTAACCACTTCGAATAGTTACCGTAACGAACTTGTTCCACCGTGTCGTTTTTGTACTTAACAAACAATTTACCTTCAAAAGACCAACATCTTTGAATGTTCTCGCGGTCTTTTAGTCGTAGAGAAGACAGCACCTCCTGGTTTATGCGCGTCAGATCTTCATTGATAAACATGTTGGATCCCTTAAGGTGTTTTGCATTTCCTTTAGGTGTAATATCATATCATATTCTACTTGACCTAGCTTACCTAATAGCAATAGTTTTCGATATTTATTTTATAACTCTTCAATCTTTTTGCATACCTTTTCTACATATTTTTGTTCCATTAATAATATAGTGATATACTATATTTTCATATCTTTAACGCACTTGTATGTCTTAAATATCCTTAAACGGTACGCAACTATTAAAATCCTCATTGTAACCTTTCCATTTAACTAGTGCTTGTTTGTTTTTATAATCACGTCGTATAATCTTTTCAATTTTGAATATTTCTTGATCAGCTTTTAACATTTCAAATTCATAGAAGCTTCCATCAATGTTTTGGTTGTTCAAATCTTTTATTTTGTACGTCAATGGATTTGTATATTGAATTTCATCAATAACAAATATTTCTTCCGTCCAGTTTAGCGTATACACCTTTTCAAACGTTCTTTTATATTTGCTGATTCTAACCTTATCTCCTATTTTGAACTTTGATAAAGTTTTATTAATTTTCATCTTTCCATACAAGTTGAAATATACTATTCCTTTATTTTTCTCATCACTGGTCTCAACCGGTGTCATTTTAATACTCCGATGTTTTGTATTATTGTATTCATCAACCATCGCCTGTAGCACGTCTTAATATATATTATTTGTATTGTTTGCTGTAAAATATTTCCACATCCTCTCTTTTAATGTTCTATTAAATCGTTCAATTACTTCAGCTTTTCCGAAATTAAACGTGTGATACATTTTAATATTTTTATCATCAAGAAATTGCTTAAATGTTTTGTTATAAAACTCCAAACCCTGATCAACCCAGAGCAGTTTACATTGTCTTCCTGTACTAATAATCGTTTGGAAAGCTTTAGTAATTTCTATACTAGTTTATTTGGAACTGGAATAACCCAAGCAAATTTACTAAATACATCAATATTAGTGAGCAGGTATTTTACACCTTTATTATATTTTGAAAACGATTACATATCAACCAAATCAGCCCACCATATTTTATCAATTTCATTAGCAATCACACGGCGTTGAGTGAACTTTCTTCGTTTAGGTTTACAAAGTTCATCTGTCCATCTCAACGCCTTTTCTCGTTATTGGCTCCCCAAGTCCAAGGAAATATAAAAAGATCAGACAGGGAAAGTAGCATTCAAGGAGGACAGTCAACCACAAAAAACAGAAACAAACACGCAAACAGACAAACAAGAAGGCAAATATAATACTATATGCAAACGACATCACAAACACAAAAGGTTGACAATAGGGCTACCGCCTTAGAACGGTCAGTGACAAAGTAGACCACTGGGGGTTTATACCGGTTCTAGGGTGCACCAAACCTCACACTTACCCTACTGTCATCCCATTACATCAGGACAGTGTAAATAAAGAAATCCCCGCCATGATCTTATCTCTAACCAACAAGGCAGCATCAATAGGCAATATAGTAAAACACAAATATGCTCGTATAAATATAATACAAAAAAACAATAGCCTAGACAGCCACAATGAAGGTACTCAATGACTTGGCAGAAGCTAGATCAACATGAGAATAAACCATTAAGGGCACGACAAGAAATATCATAGACAAACATCAAACGCCACCGTCCCAATGGGCTTTAGGTAGGCGTCATCATAGGGTCCACAGCCTGTCCGATCATCGTACAATTAAAAAGGAAATCATAGTGGCGAACTGTAAAAGGGTCCACCACCAAGCATGCAGTACGTTGCAAAATGATAGGGTCATAACCTCTTTTGATAAACTTTTTAACAAGTTTAACAAAAATATTATTAAAGTGATCATGACCAAGAATCTTGCGAAGTTGATAAATCACATCACCATAGAAGTCAAATTGTGATAGTCCTTGTCGCAGAAGAGTCCTTAAATTACTTTTATATTTGAAAAGAAGGTTATATTTTGCACTAATAACTGGCTTGACTATCAAATTCTTAGCAATCGTTTCTCCAAGTGATTTGGATTTACTCGTTTTTAAACCGGCAGCATGTTTTTATCACACATTGGTTTATTACTAGGACTTTCGTCATAACTATAATCATGCTCTTTGCAAATAGCATCTAATTCATTTGCCGGTTTTCCGCTATCAAGTGGGTTACCAGGACCACAATATTTATAAACATGAATTGTTAATCCTTGTTTAGGTAATAATGGGAGTAAAGCTTTATGAATATCAATACTCTCACCTTGTATACTTTTAATACATTGTGTTTTAGTACTACCACAAGATGCGCAAGATGCTTTTAACATTCTTCTGCCATTTCTTGCTAGAATATTATGAGGATTGACATTTTCAGTCATCATCTTTTCTTTAACACAGTAACTCATATATAATATGATTAGACTAAACTTTGTTTAGCCTAAACTCTGTTTACAAAATATGATTTTATAATGTTTTCATTTTCCCCAGGTTTGTAAGATTTTAATAGTTTATAAAGAATATCGTACACACTGTTCCGTTTTGCAACTTGTTAATGAAGAATAAACAGAAATACCCTCATAAAACACTTATTTTAACTTGATTCTGAATTGTGTTGTATTTTGTGTTGAGTATATATGTTAAAACTTCTTTTGGTGGACTAAACGGATTAAAATAATACTCATTACAGTAGCAAGTCCAGTGTGTACCAGGTCCAGTATAATCATCAAGATTAATAAAACCGCATTCTTGTTTATTTTGTTTTGTCGGTAATTTGTTCTTGCTAAAAACTCCCCTGAAGTTTTTAATGTCTAACCGCTTAACCAACTTTATTATGCCTAAGTTAGAGATAGGCTCGTTTTTAAAAAATAACCTTTTTTTACGAATGGGATACTTCTATATGGTATAATTTGCGAGTCTACTTGTAAACCTGTGCCTACTCTAGATCCTTTTCCCTTTATATCCACTTGTAAACTTTTTCCCGTCAAACCACTAATAAGAAATTCAATTAAAGGAATTCCTAGTAGTCCCAGAAATTCCCCGTCTTGTTGTTGATGCCTTATCAGTTTAATAGGGCAGCAGCCTTTTGACTTTATTATCTTTTTTCTTTGTGACGGTGTTAGCACACTTGATTCTGAGTAGTGATTGTTTTTATCACTAGGCATAGTTACCATTCCATTTCCGAATAGTTTTTACCGATTCCAGTACTTGCCAAACCGCTAAGTGCTCCTGTTGCTAGTGGTGGTAATACTTTTGGAGCGAGTTTAGCAACTGTTGGTAATATTGTTTTAGTCAACAAACCGAATAATGCTCCCAAAAAGCCTACATTTTTAGAGATCTCATTTGTGATTTTGATATATTTATGTCTAAGCCATGTCCATTTTCCATAGCCTTGTTAATGTTTTTAATCTGAGTAGCTGTCAACAACAAAGAAAAATCCCCAGTTAGTTGATTTTTCTTTAGCCCGAGCGTTAATTGAATTTTGTTTTCATATGCTTTTGCTAAACTTCTCTTTTGCCCCTCTGTCAAATCTATCGAATAATTAACGTAAGTCATGTATATTATAAGTTAGATTAAACTATCACCAATTCATTACCAACAGCATCAATAACAACATTTTCCTCGTATAAGACTAAAGCATAAACTGTATATCTAGCGGTGGGAACGTTGTTTAGTTTATATCTCAAACTTAGTTGTTTTGGATCAACTCTGACTTCATTACCTTTGTAACTTAAATCGAAATATGTCATTCCGAAGAGATTTTTAAAATTACTCGCATTGAGTAAAGTTCCAGTGTTTTTATCATTTTGTTTGTAAGAATAATTAATAACGTCTCTAAATATTGTTATGATATTAGCATAACTATATTCGGTTTCTGGATAATAAACTCCATTTCCAACTTCCAATCAAGCTGATTGTAAATAACAATCAGCATTAGCAGCATTTAGTTTAAAAGTATCTAAAAAATGAGGATTTTGTGTTTGAGAAGAACTCTTGTCGGCCCTTTGCAAATACACAAAAACATATTTGGGATTTTTAACACCAGCCGTTATTCTAAATACAGATTCTGTTAGTTGAGTACTTCCGTTTTCTTGTATCATTTCACGAAGGTAAGTCCAGCTTGTTGTTATCATATGATTTGTCTTTACATAACTTAAACCATCTGAGTTAAATATCGATCTAGGAATCCACAAAATTAATTTATTAATAACTAATCGACCATCATCACCACTTGATTTGAAAATTAGCACATTATCATCTTCCAGGTGCAATTTAATTTGAATCTGACTAGGAGGAAGCATGTTTGTTTCTAATCCTCCAACGAAGGAATATTTGTTTAATGGAATTACAGAATCAACTTTTTGATTAGTTATGATTAAAGCATGACGAGCAGTAAATCCTAGGTTATAACCAGCTTGGTAATCTCGAGATTCTGCAGCAGTCTTATTATCTAAATAAAAGTATTCGTTTGTTCCGGTTGTCTTTGCATAATCGTCAGAAATTTCAAGCAAGCTTTTGACATTAACAAATCTGTGAAGATTATTTCCATCGTAAACTATTTTTCCATTTTGCTTTACTTGCATTTGGTCAATCAGTTAAGCTGCATCGTTAATTAAAGCAATTCTGTAAGCGTCTGCGAAAGCGGCTCCGTCAGCATGTTTGTTTACTTGAAAACTGATTTCAAAATATGCATTATACCAATCAAAGTAAGAACTTCTATCATTTAGTGCCACTGTTCATTTGCCTGGTAGCATTTCCTGGTTGTGTTATAGGAGTATCTAACTGAATAGGCACATGTTCATATCTAGTATTATTTGTATCACTTCAAAACATCTATATACTAGTAATTAGATTATTTTTATTTAATCAATCGTTTAATTCTCGCATGAATATTTTTGGTTCCTCTGTTAATTTTTGCATTTACAGCTTCTTCGGTTTCAGCTACAACTTCTTTTTTGTTATCAGCCTTTGTAAGTTTTTTAAGTTTTTTAGAACCACTGTCTATGATTTGTTTCCAGCAGTTTCTAATGCTTTCTTGCCTGCTGTTTTTACAGACACGCTAAATATTTTTGATCCAACCTCTGAAAATATGTCAAATATGCCAGCCCCAGTTAATCTGTCAACTTGGGTGTAGGTTCCCGCTCTAGTGTCATCAACTTTTTTTAATCTTGCCATATACAACTTATATTAGATAAAACACAAGATTACATTAATTCCTTTAAAACAAATCGAAATGATGTATGAACACCATTAAGATCAATACTTTTATCGGAGAAATCAGTTATGTAAATATTAATACTGTTAATGATCGTTTTGTTTACTTCACAAAACCCGACTCTTATCGGTTCATCTTTAAAAGGATATGACCTCGTAAGGCCGGATGTACCTATTTCATAAATAACATCCCCATATGATCCATCAACAATATAATTACTTATCAAATCACAATGAATATATAAAGTATCAATAGAAGTTGTTATGTTTGGTACTACTGTCCCAAGTTTAGTTTCTCTAATAACTGCATCTTTGTCAACCCCAATTAAGGTGTGAAAGTTTGATTGTCTTTAATCAAGCATGAACTTATTATGAATGGTAACTAAACATTTGAAACTTGATCAATCAAATTCAATTCTTATTGGAACAGGGGAGTCATCAGCTAAATCACCATTTACAGTAAATGTTTCTTTTATATAATTATCGATATCGGCATAACTGTAATTTTCATTTGTAAAAATAATTGCTTTTGGAGCTTTATCTTTTCCATTGTGATACCTTATCACTTTATTATTAAAATCCTTGCTAATATTATACCATGAGTTAGTCATAGAATTAATCTTATCAAGTCCAATACCATGCTGTTTGTTCTTGTCTAATATCAATGGTCTATCAAATACAGTTGTAAAATTACTCAGTATGTTAGAGTTATTAATTAATGTAGCTCTTTCTGATGATAATACAATTTTTTGTTCCATTATGCATATTAGTAGATAACATTAATCGCCTTTGAAATACAGTTTAACACTAGATTTTTCGAAATTGTAAACTTGAGTAGTGTTAATTTTTTATGGATGCAAGGATGGTCCATTAATGAGATTTCGGAAGATAAAATTCAACTGTTCCTTTTAGTATTTGTTTTCCATTTTCTATTTTTGGTTGAGCATGTGACTTATCAGTACAGTATATTAAACAAACTAAGATATTCTATGCCAATGTCTTTATTTGTGATAGTATATGTAAGGTCTGCTTTAACTACATAGCGCCGGGTTTTTACAATTTTGGCGGTACCACCATTAGTATATTCTGTAACATATTATACAATGTTTATAAATGGATTAGTTACAGTAACAAATGCCAAGAGAAAAAAGATTCCATGAAAGGTTCTTTCAAGCGGTTTTCGCGTCGGATATGATGCATAATCATTGTTATCGTTCATAATGCTTATTCCATATATTGTATATTCAAGCAGTAGAATCCGGCTTAAATCTTCTACTTGTACTTCAACTCATCAATTATACCAAGAAGTGCTGTCTGGCGACTATCAGACTTTTAATTAAACTGTTTCAATAAAGCTATTTCATTATCAAAAGCTTTGCTCCTGTCATCCTGAGCAGCTCTCATTTGTCTTGAAACACCAGCAATAGCAGTTAAGAGTTCATTTTTGTCAACCATTTTGTTCAAAGCAGTCTCAAGCGACTTATCGTCAATCATTTGCTTTTTGATGTCTTCAAACGTTTTGCTGATATCGCCAGCGTTAGTGTTTATCTGTTCATTTAATATTTTAATTTGAGTTATTTCAGTAGTAAAAGCAGTTGTCATTTATGTTGTAGCATCAGCAATAGCAGCTTCAAGTTCATTGTTATCAACCATTTGTTTATTGATTTGTTTAATTCGCTCATTAATACTTTCAACATCAACTTGTATTTTTTCGCCTAACTTTTTATAGAGATCGCTATCTTCCCATTCATCTTCTTTCTTTTCTAACTCTTTCAAAGTATCACCCAGAAGTTTTATTTCATCTTTCAAACCTTTTTGAATGTCAATCAGTTTCTCACGGTTTGTCTGTAATTGCTTTTGTATCAGACTTATTTTGTCACCAACACCTGTTGTCAAATCTTTTCATGTCTGGACTTTTATCAATATTAAAATTACGTATGCTACTCTTCTTACAGTAAATTGCTTTGTTGCTGCGTCATCATCTTTTTCTGGATTACCAAATTGATAATTTTATTTTTATCCATGTTAAGATCACTTCTTAAAAAGTTTCCCTGGTTCTTACCCTTGTGAAGATAATTAAATGAATGTTTCTGTTTTACATACTCAGACAGCAAAATACCAACATGTGCAATAATAACACCGCCTGAACTAGTTTCATCGCTTCCAAGATCATTAAAAAGTCCCATTATATAATATGACTAGATTAAATTTCACCAGTGAAGTTAAGCTTGACTAACTTCCTAGGGCGAACGAGATACAGAAAATCATACTGTTGTCACTTGCTTTTCTGTACTGCTCTTTGCTAACACCTTGTTCATTAGAAAGCAAATCCAGCTCACGATTAACTAGAGTCGCAAAGAAAATATAATGAGAACAGTTCAAACGAATGTCTTTGGGAGTTTTGTAATACGATTGCGACAAGTAAATCACGCAACAATTTGTATGCCTGCCTTGGATAAAATAATTAATAATATCATTTTGGTCGCTATCGCAAACATAATCATCAAAAAAAGCTATGTTTTGAGTATCAGAATCCAAATCACCCACAGGCATAACTTGATCATTTGAACATTCTAATATGTCTTCAAGCGGACTTTTATTCTTTTTTGCTATCATATCAAGATTTTGTGATAAGACCTTATACTTTGACTGCTCCAAGTTTTTATGAAACAAATACATCTTGTCATAGTAAACTAAAGGTTTTAACAACATGTGAACTAATGCGTTTGTCTTGCCAAAACCTGAATTACCACATATAAGCATTCTAAAACAGCAGTCTGGCGTGAATTCCATATATGTTTGAAATTACCGTTTTCTGTCTTCATATCATAGTTTGGGATTTCCATTATAATAATATACTTGGATAATATTAATATTATCTAACCTAAAAGTATAATGTCTAAAGTTTATTGCAGAATAAAAACTATCCCATCTGGGAAAAAACGCGGAACAGAAGCAGAATGTTTCAGGGCTAATCAAGTCAGATATTATTGTTTGGTTAAAGTAAGTAACCAAGGATGTACACAAACCAAAAGAGGCACCATCAAAACTTGTTACGCCTAGAACAAAAAAACGGGAAGCATAATTGGAACCGACAAGCAAGCCATCCAAGTGTATATCCTTGCAACACAGTAGGAATTAAATGCTTTGAGAAAGAAACTAGCCAACAAAACATGAACAGCAGAAGAAAAGACAAAGCTTAAGTCCAAAATAGCACGCGCGGAAAAAACAAAAAGCACTGGCCTTATCAAATATTGCCAAATTAAACAAGGCACCAGATAAACCCCCAGCCAAGAAAGCAACCAAGAAAACAACTAAGAAATAAATCATACATGTTTTACAACCAATACAACTTAACTCAACTTAACTTATTTTATCTGACCCTATAGTATATATGTCTTTGTTGAAGTGGAAAGAATCAGCAGATAAAATGAAATCATCGAGTAATCCTGTTAAAGAATATGAAAGTAAAGTTATTCAGAAAAGACTAGAAAAAGGAGCTAGTCGCGATTTATACAAAGAAATATTTAAGGCGGTAAATAGTGAAATAAAAGATCAGTCTGAACAGTAAACTCAGCAGTTAGCTACTCTTCCAGAAATAAGTCAGCAATTAGCCACTCTTCCTAGAGCTATAGGCGAGAAAGTACAAGAAAGAGAAGCGTATCAGGGAATACCTCAATTATTTGCTGAAGGGCCTCGTAAAGAAATAGAGGAGACAATTATGATTGATCCAGATGCTAAAATCGATAAAGCAGTGGTAAAATAAAAATATTTACCCTTGCTTAGAGATAACTTAAATCTTGAAGACATAATTGGGCGTGTTAATGATATTATCAGACACAATGGTCGCGATAGGGCAGCTCTTACTAACCAACTTAGAAATGAAAGTCAAATAGTCAGGCACCTTACAATTTTATAAGGAAAGAATTGATGCAATGCTCGTGCATAGTGAAGTATATTCAGGCAAAGAAATACAACAAAAAAGGCATTCCTAGATGGGCACTATGGTATGTTACAAATTGATTTACTCGAACTTGCTGGTCATCACAAACGTATTGCTAGACAAGGAGAAACAGTTGTATTAAATCAGAAAGTTGACAGTGATTTTATAGATTTAATAACAAAGCGTTACATTAATAGAAAAACATACACGAACCTGTCCCAAAATGCTTTCAAGAAACTGACAGAATTATCTTGTTTGCCAATTCACAAAGGTTCTTTAAAGTTCAAGAAGATTTTAGGAGGTTGTGCAGAATATTACAATAATCCTGATGATTTGGTTAATGACCTAGAGTTAGTATGTGGAAGTATTGAATCAGGAAATAATAGTCCACAGTTGATGAATAAAGGTATAAGTATAATCGATAAGTTATTGGTAATATATCAGCCGGAGAACACGAACATTTTTTTCTAAATATTTTATGTAATCTTATTATTATTATAATGAAAGAAATTAAAAGCAAGGAAGAATTAATTAGTTATTTGACTCGACAAGCAACAGCATAATACTTAGTTATAAAGTATGCGGTAGGATTAGCACAGCGTTACAGGTTGCAAGCGGAATAATTGGTTGTACTGCTGCATTGGTATTGGATCCAGCAATTCCAGTTTTTATAGCTGTTGTTGAAGCAGTTCCGCCATTAATCGCAGTCCTAATCAGTAAAACCAGTATAGCAAAGAAAAGGGTTACGCTAAAAACACACCATAGACGTTTTAAACAACTTCTTTCGTATGCCCAGACAGCTACGGGATCAGACGAGGAGGTAATCACATTATGTTTCACTAAATTACTACAAATCTAACAAAACTATAATTTTTCTGAACCTTACATTGAGCGGTTCAAGTTGAACGGTTACTAGTAACCAGTTCAGAATAATTGTTTTTCAACATGTTTCCATATAGCATCGTACTTGTCTCTAGTGACTTTTGTCTTAATTGGCATTGTTTCTTTTTTTATTTCTAATAGCTTAAATATCTTCTGGAAAATGTAATTACATTTAATTGTTCTTTACCGGCCTCCAATCTTATCTAAAATTCTTACGGTTTTGTAAAACAAATCCTTGCATCTCAGCTTGTCTGTTGGAGATAAATTATACTTTCTAAAAGTTTTTCAAGAAGATATCTTCATTGATAAACGCTCTTATTGTGAACTCCTCGATAATCTACAACAAGATCATATCCATTGTGAGTCCCACATTCGAAACAAATACGTTCCCCATCAAAAACCCTGTTGTTATGATGATAAATATTCTAAACCGGTTGTTACATACAGAGGACCAAACGCTGTTTACAAGTTTTTAGAAAAAATGATAGAGGAAGAAAAATATTGTAAAAAAACTGCAAATGCATGTTTTAAGAAAGATTTGACAATGACAGTAGAAGAATGAGGATTTTGTGTTGTCATTTTCATAACAAGCCTAAAAACACCTACTTCATGCAAACCGAATGATTATTTGCCGAGATATGAAATTGTGAATACCAAAAGTCAGAGATATTTTGTTTAACTATTACACTATCTGAATTGTCATATCAAAGGGCATATTTTGTCAATACACCATATTAAATAGATCGAATGTTTAGAACAGTCAATGGACATTAATACAATTTGCATTTTAGGTACAATTAGGACGATGAATATGCCAAATTATGTCGATTTTCATGCCAAAATTGATTTTTTAAGCAAATTCTTCAAAATTGGTGGTACATGTACCATACCTGATTATTGTAGCGAATACGAGCTCAGTAATGCCAAAAGTACAGCTAAAATCAAAATTGATACTAGCTGAACCCCTACCAAGTCGAGTTTAAATGATAAGGATTAATATTTTACCTTTTACACAACCTTCATTTTGTCACAGTATCATATTTTAGGTGGGTAGGGGAACGATTTAGTGATTTCATGCCTACCAAATATGTTGCCATGCAGATTTAATGCATGAAAACATGTTTAAAACATGCAACCCTACATGTTAATACAAAACAAACATAGTTCAATTCTAAACACTTCACAAACACGTCATTTTAAACACGAAAAAAAAAAATAAAACTCAAAATTAAGATAAAAAACAATGTAAAAAATATGAAAACTTATCTGAGCTTATATGACCAATTGTTACCGGAAAAGTGTTCCTAGGTACGAAACTGAACGAGTCCTAATTACTGCACGCATCTCTTATAAGAGAAGAAAACATGTTCAAATGTTTCTTAAATGAGGATTTTGTGTTGTCATTTTCAAAACAAGATTAAAAACACCTACTTCATGCAAATCGAATGATTATTTCCCGATATGGTCTTGTGAATACCAAGGACAATAATCTGAACTCCACAAAAGTCAGAGATATTTCTTTTAACTTTTACACAATCTGATTTGTCATACCAAAGGGCATTTCTTGTCAAAACACCATATTAAAAAGATCGAATGTTCAGAACAGTCAATGGACATTAATATTATATGCATTTTAGGTATAATTAGGACGATGAATATGCCAATTAAGTCGATTTTCATACCATAATTGATTTTTTAAGCAAATTCTTCAAAACTGGTGGTACCATACCTGATTATAGTAGCGAATACGAACTCAATAATGCCAAAAATCAAAATTGATACTAGCTGAACGCTACCAAGTCGAGTTTTAATGATAAGGAATACTATTTTACCTTTTACACAATCTTCATTTTGTCACAGTATCCTATTTTAGAGGGGTAGGTGAAGATGTAGTGTTCCATGCCTACCAAAGATGTTGCCATGCAGATTTAATTCATGAAAACATGTTGCAAACATGCAACCCTACATGTTGATACAAAACAAACATAGTTCAATTCCAAACACTTCACAAACACGTCATGTTAAACACTAAAACAAAATGGAACTCAAAATTACGGTTTTTATAGACAAAATTGGACTAAAAACGCTCAAAACCTATGTAAAAATCTATGGAAAATTTATTTCTCAGCTTATTTAACCAATTGTTATCGGAAAAGTGTCCCTAGGTACGAATCTGAACGAGTCCTAATTACTGCACGCATCTCTTATAGGTATTAAACCACTAATATTATTTTCCCCATAGACACCAATGTTAAAGTGTCACATATTAATGATTTGCTGCAAATTCAACTCAAGTATGGATAATGCAGCAGTGTAATGTTCATATAGAAAACTAATTTTCTATTTGTAACATCACCAGAAAAGGTGGGGTCACAATATAAGAAAGTTCTTGTTTGTTAAATAAACAGGTCAAGGGTACAGCTGTTTTCATTGATTGACTCTTTTCACTGCTCACAAAGTGTAAGCATAGAATCGAAATTTCGAAAATGTTCATCAGCGATCCAGTAAAACTTACTAATACGCTTCTTATACATACAACCACAAACTCGATTAGAAATGGGCATTTTTGCCCTACTTATAATGCCCATTTTCATCAAAAAAGGAGGGATTCCTTTTTATTATAGGAACTGAATTCGACTATACAGTCACTCATACCATAGTCTAGACATAATGCCGAGTCAACGAGGGATTCTTCTCGGGGTTCAAATGGTAGAGGGACTATAATCCTTAGAATTACACACACACACATACGGATTACTTTTAAAAGGATACGGGTCCAGTTAGTTTTGTGACATAACTTGCATTTTTTCAATCATTAATATTAATTATTAGAATGTCTAAATATATTCAAACATTTGGTTCAATAACGAGACAATTGAAATCTCACTTTTATTTAATGATATGCAACAGTTTTAAAGTCAAAATGATACAGGATTAATAAATGGAGGTGCTTATTTTGATGCTTGATATAAAACCCAATATTGCCACATCCTTTAAGTAAGTGGCCTCAATTATTGTGTCATTAAACCTGACAGAACAAAACCCCGTTATGGGCTTTGTCTTTATTTAAATTTAAATATCATATTACTTAGCAGGAGAGAACATCAGTAAATGATTACACACCCTTAGATGTCCTGCCATTTATGTTTACCTCATTTAAATTTACCAGATAAAACATCGATAGATATTCTTGACACTGTAGAGTTAGTCAGCTACAAAACATAACTACAAAAAGTGGAATCCTGATCAGTATCTTTACAAATCCATTTTTTATGAAAGCGTGTGCAAGACTCCTCAGAAATATATATATGTATTTTGGGCGTTCTGTTGTAATTTTCGTCTCACTCCGTTTTGCCTCAAATTACAACAGAAACGCTCAAAATACATATATATAATAAATCACCATGAAATGGTGATTTAACTTGATTTATTAAAACTTTTTTAAAATAGGGGTAGTGAAGATTGCAAGTTTATTTTTTCTATAAGCTATCAAAATATAATTTAAACCTCAATACGTCTAAATCTGAGACACTCAGCGTTATACGACTTTAACCTCCAATAATCGTTATTTTTTCTAATTGAAGCTGCACCACAACCAACGCACACTTGATATTTTGCAGAAGTGCCTTTTTTACATATTAGACACGGTAATGCATGACTTGTTTTTAATCTATATATAAACTGCAATAATTAGAATCTTTTGTTGGCTTATTTTCACATGGATTATGTAATCCAATTTTAAGAAATTTGCAAACATTGATTTCCATTGTCTATTTTATATATAATTATTTTTATATTAAATAATTTTTTTAATTTTTTTAAATATATAACAAATAAAGGAATGGAAAAAAACGAAAAGACTATAAGAAATTTAATACGCCTGTTTGATACAGGTGTAATAGATAAACAAACACTATCTAACGGTATAAATGCATTAAAACCTCTTAAAGAAGTTCCAAAAGAAACTTTAAAAGAGGTTAAATCTCAAACATTAGAAAATTTACTCAAGAGACGACGTGCTAAGAAACAACGTAAACGAGAAAAGCAGAAATATGATAAATTGCAAGATGAGCAAAATCAGAAATATGCTAAATCACGAGACAATGTTATAAATGAGTTGAAGGAGCTTAATGATAGAAACTCTACAGAAGAATTAAAACTGGTTGACAAACCAATGTGTGGCTATTTTAAAGCATACGAGATATCTGCCGAGAAATACAAAGACCCTCAAAAACTATTGCGTGATAAAAAATCCCTTATTACAAAACAAATAAGCAAAGAGCTGACAAAGATGAATGGATTAAAGTTTCAATTAGGTCTCACTGTAGATTTATTCAAAGATGATGGTTATACCAAAAAATACACCACAGCAGTATTACACAGTGAACAAAATGCAATTTTAACCTCTGAAAAAATAAATGAGTTTTACGATAAATCATCTGCAAATATACAAAAGAGTCTTGAAAGATTTACAAACACAGCATCTGGATTGGAGATTGATCACTGTGTTACGTTTTACTTAAATATTGCAAAGTACGAGCCGTTAAAAGGTTCTTCATATATTCCTTTGTCTAAAGCAGTATCTGATAAAAAAGCAATAATTAATGTTAATAATGAAGATAATAAGTGCTTGGAGGTGGCATTGGTTTCTGCTTTGTGGCCTAATAAAAATAATCCAACTAGGATATCTAGTTATAACAAACACATGGGTAAGTTGAATATGGATGGTATTGACTTTCCCACTCCAATTTCACAAATTTCCAAAGTAGAAAAACAAAACAACCTTGCTATAAATGTTTACGGATGCACAGGAAAAAGGGTATCTGTATTTCCATATAGAATATCAGAGCAACCGCAAGAAATGGAATGAATTAACTTGCTTTTAATTTCTGAAGACGTTGAGGTTGATTTAGAAAATGAAGATGATCCAAATAATGAAGAAGGAATTATAGATGACAATTATAACCCTTATGATTATTCCAACGAACCAAAAAACAATAACAACAAAATATCACTATTGCTGGATTAAAAATTTAAATAGATTACTTTACGATCAAAACAAACATCACGGTAAAACTTATTTCTGCGATCGTTGTCTTTACAGCTTTTCAAGAGAAGATCTACTTACAAAACACAAAGAAGACTGTGATGGTATTAACAAAAATTCTTGCAGAATAGAAATGCCAAAAGAAGGTAAAAATACTGTAAAATTTAAAAATCATCAAAATCAGATGAAAGTATAATCAAACCGCAATCAATTAAATTTGGAAAGAAATCTGAAATCACAAATGTACACGAAGCTTGTGGTTTTGGATACCAGGTTGTCAGATATGATGGCAAAGCTGAAGAACCTGTTATTTACAGAGGTGAAGATGTTGTTGAAATTTTTTTTTTAATCACTTAGAATGTGAGAAAAGCAACATTAATAAAATATTTGCTCACCCAAAACCATTAATCATGACACAACAAAATGAGGAAGATTATGAAAAAGCAACACACTGCTGGATATGCGAGAATGAAATGTGGTAAAAACGGTAAAGTAAGAGACCACTGTCATTTTACAGGTGAATATAGAGGTGCCAGCACATAAAAACTTCAACCTAAAACTAAAACTAAAACCAAATAAAACAATCATTCCTGTTGTATTTCACAACCTCAAAGGATATGATAGTCATCTTATAATGCAAAAAATACATAGAATGACAGGTAATATTACATGCATTCCAAACAACGCTGAAAAGTATATTTCATTTAGTGCCGGACAACTTAGATTTTTGGATAGCTTTCAGTTTATGGCTTCGTCTCTGGAAAAATTGGTTAAAGCAACAGACAAATCTGATTTTAAAATTACCAAGTATCAGTTTGGGGAACAAACAGATTTACTTTTACGAAAAGGTGTTTATCCATACGAATATATGGACAGTATGGAAAGATTCAAGGAAACGCAATTACCGCCTATAGAAAAGTTTTACAGTAGTCTCTCAGATGAAAGTATAAGTTTTGAAGATTACGAATATGCTCAAAAAATATGGAAAGAGTTTAACTGTAAAACTCTTGGAGACTATCATGATTTATATCTAAAAACTGATGTAACTCTGTTAGCAGATGTGTTTCAAACTTTTAGAAAAACATGTATGAGTGCATACAAACTTGATGCTTTACATTACTATACAGCACCTGGATTATCTTGGGATGCTTTACTTAAACATTCAAAAATAGATTTAGAACTTTTGAGAGACATTGACATGCACTTATTCATAGAAAAAGGAATGCGAGGTGGTATAAGTATGGTATCAAAACGATATGCCAAAGCAAACAATCCACATGTAGTTGATTATAACTCTAACGAGGAAAACAACTTTTTAATGTATTTTAATGCAAATAATCTTTATGGATGGGCAATGAGTCAGCCACTTCCATATTCTGGCTTTAAGTGGGTGGAAACAGAAACGTTGCCAGAGCCAAAAGAAGGAAAAGGATATTTTCTGGAAGTTGATTTGGAATATCCTAAAGAGCTTCATGAAGCTCACAATGACTATCCGCTTGCACCGGAAAGATTAGCAGTGAAAAAAGAATGGTTGTCTGAATACCAAACAGATCTGTTAGAAAATAATGGCATGATAAATACAGAACAACTAGTTCCAAATCTTAGGGACAAAGAAAAATATGTGATACATTACAAAAACCTGCAACTGTATTTATCTTTAGGCATGAAACTAAAGAAAATACACAGAGTATTAGAATTTAATGAAAAACCATTGATGGCATCATACATAAACCTAAACACAGAATTTAGGAAAGAAGCTAAATCAAACTTTGAAAAAGATTTTTACAAACTTATGAACAACTCTGTGTTTGGCAAGACAATGGAAAATCTACGCAAGCGGACAGATATAAAACTAGTCAGAACTGACGGCTCTGAAAATGAAAAGATAAGAAAAATAATAGCCAATCCCAACTTTAACAGGCGTATAAAATTTTCAGATGAATTATCAGCAGTACATGTAAACAAAACAAAATTAACATTAAACAAACCAATCTATGTTGGGATGTCAGTATTGGATTTATCAAAGTATATGATGTATGATTGGTATTATAATACCCTAAAGAAAAGGTACGGAAATGGCTGTACTTTATTATACACAGACACTGACAGCCTACTGGTAAATATCAAAACAGATGATGCATACAAAGATATGGTTGAAATGAAAGATGAATATGACTTAAGTGATTATCCGAAATACCATCCAATGCATGATGATACAAACAAAAAAGTATTGGGTAAAATGAAAGACGAATGTAATGGTGTTGCTATAGCTGAGTATGTTGGATTGAGACCCAAACTATTTTCTGTTTTGAGAGCGGATGAGCAGATGATTGAAAAAGTAATAGATAAAATGAAAAATGAATGTCCTGGTGTTTCGATAGTTGAGTATATTGAATCAAGACCCGAACTATATTCTATTTTGGGAGCGGATGTGCAGATGACTGAGAAAGTAACAGACAAAATAAAAGATGAATGTGTTCCTATAGTTGAATCCAAACTATGTTCTATTTTGAGAGCGGATGAGCAGACGATCGAGAAAGTAGTAGATACAATAATAAATAAAACAAAAGATGATGGTGATTCTATAGCTCAGTATATATCTAAGAATATTGGATTAAGACCCAAACTATATTCAATGTTGAGAGCGGATGTGCAAAATGTCAAGAAAGATGAAAATATTGGATTAAAATCCAAACAAGATTCTATTTTGAAAGTGAATGAGCAGATTATTAAAAAAGCAAAGGGTGTAAAAGAATATGTAACCAAAAAACAAACAAACTTTGAAAACTACAAGGATGCATTGTTTGGCAAGAAACAATACACCCATAAAATGAATATGATGCGATCAATGAAGCATCAACTATATGGCATAACAGTTAACAAAGTTACATTATCACCATTTTACTCAAAAAGATACATCCGAGAAGATGGAATTACAACTGATGCACATGGTTTCTATAAAAACTTATGAATTTGGGTATAAGCAGGAACAATAAGTAATTCTTCTTTGACAAATCCTCTCTGTGGCGCTGGTGCTTTCAAATAATAAACGTTTATGCCTTGCGTCACCATATAACTTTTAATCTTGTGAATATCTACACTCCACATTGGATCAGTTGCTCTGCGTCTTCCACCTTCTTGTTCCCCGGGTTGATATAAATATCTTACACTTGCATTCATACAGATAGGATCACCTTTTAATGTTTTTGTTTCAACAGGAGGGGGCTTTTTTGTCTCCGCATTTATGGCTTTAACAACTTCTGGTAATCTCTTTACCCATTCTCTATTACGTTTTTGTGAATCTATTTCCTTAGCATACTGATAACCAAACAATATTTCAGCTAATGTTCTGTTAAATCTTTCCACTAAAGCTTGGTCTCTGTGTATTTCTGTTCTGCCTCGTCTGATATTTACTTTGTGTTTTGCCATCAACTGCGATACTGCACCCATAAATTCTCTGCCTGGATCCACTTGTAATAACTTTGGATATTTCAAATGCCGACTGTATATTTTCTCAAATGCTTTGGTAACTTCCCCTTGGAAGTCAGCGGCTCTGCTTCTTTGTATCTACTTGCAATATCAACCACAGACAACGCATATTTATCTGTCTTGCGTCCACGACCAAAACCAAAAGTATCATGCGGTAAAAATAACAAATCAGCTTGATGCACTCCATTCTTGCAGAAACATCAAACCTGGGTCTAACTATTTTCTTTGGTGCGGGTAAATAAATTTGCCACACAGCTTGTTTTTTTAAAAATTCTAATGCCTTTTTTTCACTAACACCAGCCTCTTTTGCTAATTGTTTAACTGCTGTGTAACCTCTCCAAAATCCTTTTGGGCTGTAATAAATCTTTTAATTTTTTTTCTACTAAAGATTAAACTTTATATAACTATAAAGAAAAAATGGAAATAACAACTGCACAATTTGATGAACTGCTTGAAGAGCAAAATCAAAATAGCACAAAGAAATGGACAGACTTGGAAATAAATCAAATATATACTATTACAGATACGAAAATAGTAGATACTGAATATGGTCCATCCATGGTATTGACATTATTAGACAACGGTGAAGTATGGGCGCCTGGTCATCTCAAAGATAAATTAGAGAGGAGTGCTAAACCACCATATTATATGCGACCACTTGGATTGAAACCATGTAAGAACAACAAAAAAAATAGGTATCATGCATATGACTTAGTCTTTCCTAAGGTTATTTCAAAGTAAACATATTTAGTTATTCCAAAGAAATCCAAAGTAATTATAGTTTTAAACTATTTTTTTTATGAACTCAATTTATACGCCACAAATCCAGTTGCAGCCATGCCCACCACAATAAACGTAATTTCTCTATTCTGTTGATCCGGAGATGGTGTATAAAAATCACTCAACTTGGGCTCCGGTTCCAAAAGCAAATGTTTGCCAGTTATGTAATAATACTGTTTCATAGCTTGGTCCACATCATCAAAAGTTTGCTCTGCATGATGCTCTTTTTGTAGTTGCTTATTAATAAAATCTAATCTCTCTGTTCTTTTTTTATTCCACTCCGCTTGTGCTGCGTTTAATTGTTCTACGGCTTTGTCATGCCTTTGTCTTTCCTCATCTGAATGACTTCCCATTTTTGAAAAGAAATAATTTGAACCGCTAAACGCTAATGCATTTGTTAATGCGCCACCTATCATCATTGCTACTGCACTAGCCATTTTTATATATATATATTTTTTAAATTATTTCATAATATCTGCAGGAATAATACCTTGCTTAATCAGCATATCCTTTGTAGCCATTGCTAACATTATATTCACAGACAGCATCCCAACATCTACCATATTAAAATCCACTTTAGGGGCTGGTCTTTTTAGTAGGTTTCTGCCAATCGCAGAATATCCAACAGTTAGAAGTGTTTCCACTCCAGCGTGATACATCATATTTACAATTTGTTTTCCGTCAATACTTGCTGCCATTTTTTTTATATTATTTTTTATATTATTTTTTTAAATAAATTATTAAAAACAATCAAACGGGTCTTTTGGTGCAACATGAACAGCAGGTTGCACAGGTTGCGTAGCAGATTTCTTGTTATAAATATACAAACCCAACCCAGCAATACCAAATAAAACCAGACACGGTGGAATATAAGTTTTGTATACGTTTATTTTGATTTCTGGTTCCTCTTCATCTATTGTTATTTTTGTTATTTCATTTTGCTTTGCAGCATTTTGATTTGCAGCATCTTGCTTTGCAGCATCTTGCTTTGCATCCTGAAGCAAACGCTTTGCCTTTCTTGCCGCTGCTCCTTTTTTTCCAGCATCTATTCTTTTTGGATTTTTTACTTTTTGTTGTTCAATAGGTTGTGTAACAACAGGTATAACTTCACTCTCTTGGTTCTCCATTTATATTATCTATATTTTTATTTTTATTAAAATCAATATGTCTAACAGTTGTCAGTATTGCTGTAAATGGTGCTAAGCACATTCCATACCTATAATACAACTCACAACAAGCACTTGTCAAAGCATGATTAATAAATGGGTCTTCCTCCAAATCTTTTATCAGCTTTGGTGAATTGGTTACATTAAAATAGTTTGATACTCCCATTACATACAAGTTAATAAAATAATTGCCTAAAGTCTTGGTGATACTTGCCCCAAGTCTTGCTTCATATCTACAGTAAAGTTTATTAATTTCATCTGGGGGCATGCTATCTATAGTCGTGAGTTGTATGTCTTTACCCAAATATTGACGACTACCACCGCCAGCCACTATGGCTGGTAATCTTTCTTTTTTTGTTTCTTGTTGCCTTGATTCATCACGTTCCGTAAAACCTTCCGACATATCTTGTAATAGTTCTTCCGCATTCATTTTTATATTAATAATTTTATTTTTTATCTTGAAATAAACATAAAACATAAAACAACCAGCTGCAATATTCATTCAAGTAGTAATTGTTAGTATTGTTAATAGCATTGTTATTAATATTGCTATTTTTTTATTAGCATTGTTAATTTGCTGCAAGCATTGCTATTAACATTGCTACTTTACTATGAGCAATGCTATAAGCATTACTATATTTTCTGATATTTTCATTATATTTTCATGTCAGTATTGCTATTAACATTGCTACTTTGCTGTTAGTATTACTATTAGCAACAAAGCAATGCTGTTAGAAAAAAAGAATTGCTGGTAGAAATTATTCAATCCAATAACCAGTTGGTTGGTCAGTTCTCAAAATTAACTTGGAATATTTAGTCTTAGCTAAAGCTTTTCTTATTCTGGTTCTCTCTTCCATCGTCAGAATAACATCATTTTCTCTCAAACAATTTTCATAACTATCTCTGTCCTTGGTGTAAAATATACACAACCATTTTGCTTGCTCTCTCAAATCTTTCAATACAGAGTTATATCTCTGTGAAATGACCCACACTGATTGTTTGGCGTGACGACCAGAAAATGCCAACTCTGACAACATATCTTTTTCCTTTGTTAATTCTTTTGTGGCGGAGCAATCGTCAATGATGTATAATATTTTTTATTACATAAGATGCATCAGCATCACTGCTTTTGATAACTTTGTTATAATCGTTAAACGTTAATTCATATTCTAACCTATCACCAAGCCCCGCTTGATAAAATGGCATATGACTTTCTAACATTTCAAAGTCCAGTGGAATACAAAATCTATTTCCATAAGCTGCTGCTACAGTTTCATGTCCGGTGTCTGAGGAAGCATCTCCCGCACCAATTCTATGTTTTAACATGTTTGCTTTACCAATACCTTGGTACGCTATGTTTAATCGTTCGGTAGGGCTTTTCCATCAATCTACATAACAATGATATATATCACTGTCATCTATTGACATGACTTCATTGCCACTTATTCTTATTGTCATTTTTTTCACAATTGTTCTACCCAGATTTTGAAATAGAGTAGCGTTGGCGTCTGTTCTGCTTTTAAGTTCTATTTCAAAGGCAAGACGAGCAGTACGAGGAACTATCACATCATTAGCACTTAGATTGGGAAATCTCACAAGCAGTTGCTGGTTTTGGTCTATTGTTGATGGATTATTAGTTATTACTACACTTGTGCGGATGCCTTTGGCACCATGAGGCTCTCTTAGTTTTCTATGAGGGTTGAGTTTGTTTCCGTAAGCCGACATTGTTTTTATTTTTTAAATATATTTTTTAAAATTAAATAAAATAAACAATGGCTGAAGGAGGATTTGAATATGACAATCCTGCGTTCGATCCTGATGATTATGATGAATATTATGATGATGATTTACCAATGGTGCCTGATGAGCCGGTTCAAAGAAGTCTTCTTAATCAAAGCGATCATATTGCTGAACTTAGGGGAGAGCTGGCAGAATCCACACTTGAAATATACAAGAAAAATCTTGTAAAATCCTTTTATAATGAAATAGGAAAACGATATAAGATGGCACCGGACAAAATGGATTATGACCAGTTTAAAGTATCAAAAGATGGTAAAACATTATACTGGATTGTTGGTGATAAAGGAATAAGAATAACTGCCAGGCAAGGCTCTTTTACATTTCTTGCTCTTGGTTCTTTGGCAAATGAATATAACAGGATTATTGGCTCTGGGGGAACAAGGGCGATAAGACAGTTTTTAAATTTACCAGAGTATGACAGTAGAACAAAAGTATCACAAGAATATCGACAAGTATTGGAGAGCACAATAAACGATTTACCAGATAATGTGGATGATACCCCATTAAAAGATTTATCAAGTGTTGCGAATGACACGGCACAGTCAATAGAAAGTGCTCTCCATGACTGGGATGTGATTGAGCGTCCTGATGCTGAAACACAAACAAATATAGACAAGCGTCCTGATGTTTCAATACAAACAAATATAGACAAGCGTGAAATGGATGGAATAGTAAAAGCAATGACAACTGTCAAGGAAGAACTCACCAATAACGTGGCAAAACTCACACAACTTGATAAATACACAACAAGAGAAAAACAAAAGTTAGAACAAGCTAAGACTGATAATGATGAATTCCAGATAAAAAGAATTAGCGATCGCATCAAAGACCTTGAAGATGAAAGAGGTGCAAGAATGGATGTCATTAATGAAAACAGAGAAGCTTTTCGTAACCAAGTAAGCAGGATAAAAGAGACAATAAACAAAATAATAAACGAGGATACCACACTTGGTGAGAGGATCAAAACCTTGTTTAGGGAGCAGGGTATTACTATTGTTAGTATCCTAACTGCATTTGGTATGATTCTTGGGGTGATAATTAATTCTATTATTCCCACATCAAGTGCTGCTCCAACTCCAACTCCAAAACCTGATCCATCAAGTGTAAAAGACTGGATAAAAAAAACACTATTTAATCTTGGTAAACTTCTTGCCAACCTAGCTGGTAAAGCTGCTGCAGCACTTCCAGGAGTTATTGGTGCAATAGTATCATGGCTTTTATCTGCAACAGGTAATGTTATTAATTGGCTTGGTAACAATCTATGGGCTTTGCTTGTGTTTGTTTCCGGTTTGTTGTATGTGGCAGCCAAAGAGTGGTTTAGTAAATCTCGTAAATAAGTAATGCAGCAATACCTATTACTATAGTACCAACAATTATAGTTGTTTTGTTATCTTCGTGTTCAATCGCTATTTTTTGTATTTCTGGTGGGTTATGTTCCACAGTTTTATGTATTGATTTATCAAAATGTTCCGGTAAAATTTTCTTTGTCGTGGTGCCTTGAAAAGGTTGAATATTTTTTGGTGACACTGGTTTTACATTTACATCATTATTCAATCCTAATGCTTGTGCATCGGTTGCTATTACAATTTCATTATTGTAGTCTTGTATTGTTCCGATTCCTAATTCCATGTCACTCGGAGACATGTACAATCTTCTTCCATAGACAAAATAAACTTTACTTCTTGCATATTTTAGGGTGGTTTCATATCTTGAAATTTGACTGGGCAAGTCGATGGGGCTATTTATTGCGTCCTCTACATTTGCTAAAAATAAATTCTGTGCATCAAATGCTGTTCCAGTTCCAAGTATATCTGTTCTTGTTTGTGATTGTGAACCAAGAATTGCCCTGCAGTATGTTCTTATGCTGTCATTGATTCTTTCTACTCCTGCCCTTGTAAATCCAGATGAACAATCTAGTATAAAAGTAGACCAGCTGTTGTCAGCCTCAGATCCTTGTGCAATGTAATCAATATGATATGTTTTATCACTCTCATAGACTGTAAAACTCATCGTTTTGTTGTCGTATACAGTATTTACCAAAGGATGATAACCAATATTTTTCCAGTAATTATAAATTGTTCCTAGTCCATTATTATAGCTTTGTTTCTGTCTCCAGTCCAAATTTTAGTCAACATTAAACTCTTTGCATATTCTCTCGTATTCGTTTCGGTTATATGTGTTATTAAACGCATTCCAATTTGAGTCTTGCGGTATTGCTACACTCATCTCAAATAATATTCTCCTAACTTGGTAGTAGACATGAAATCGAAATAACGAATCAACCAGGGCATAAGCTTTTAAATGATTGTTGAAATCAATGCCACATCCAGTTGTCGCACATCAAATAGCAAAATTAAACTGATTCTGCCAACATAACATCCAATCTGTTCCCCAGCGTTGAACTATAGCATCTGATTTGACGTATGAAAGTTTGTATTTTTCAAAGACATTAGAAAATGATGCTTTAAAGCCTTTACCGTCTGATGTAATAACTATGTTTTGATTTATTATATCTATCACTTTCTTGCTAAAAGTATTTGAATAGTGAGCATCTGGGTTATATTTGAATTGTTTAGAAATCATTTTTATTTGTGTTTTTATATATATATATTAAAAAAAATGTTTCATACAATTTCAAACATAGACAACTCTATTAATTTACAACAGTATATCGATAATAGAGATGGAACTAAGCGCGTTGGATTAAAAAGTTTAACATACACTATCGGTTGGTATAATATTATTCATGAAACCGCAAAGACAAGAAACCCAGACAAAATAGAACATTTTCCAGGTGGACTCTATAACATTCCATACTTGGCAAAAAAGTTTAAAAAGCTAAATGAAAATATTATCCTGGACAGTATTGAGCAAATTGGTACAGCCATTATAGATACGTCAATAGAGACACGAATGTCAAGCGGTCTTTCAAAAATGCTGGGATTCAAGGACAGAAAATGGTTGACAGGTACTACTTTAGGAGATTACCCAATTGATTTAGCTCCTTATAAACAGCTATATGTTCATCTGAAACAAGTTAACACAAGTAGTAATTATTTCAATGGTGCACCAACCACTATTATAGGTGTTGTACCTGTAGTAAATAAGCAGTTTGGAGATATAGTATATACAAGTTGTTATCCTGAATATCACTGTCTTATGAATGGTGCAATTACTGAATTGAAAATAGAAGTTAGAGATGAGTATGGCAACAAGATATTTAATCACGGTTTGCCTATGAGTTGTGTTTTAGAAATTACTTAAAAAATATATTTTTATAAAAAAAAACAATGAGTATATTTGGACCACCAAGCCCTAAAAAAACAGAAGACTTAGAGGCTTTGATAAATAATGTTCAAGATTTTTATAGACGAATTGTGCCTTTTGTTAACCAGTTTAATCATTTAAAAAATAGAGTTGATAATCTTAAATATGGGATTATAACAATATCTGCAGAGGCTAAGGGCCCACTTGTGTCAAACAGAATACTCTCATTTGGTAATGGTGGAGCAGAATCAAATGTGGGGCATGTAATGAAACGCCGTGGACGGATTATGGGAATAGGTTTAGCATGTGAACGATTAGTTGGTGTCGTAACTGTAATAGTTTCTGTCAATGGTGGTGAACAACCAAATTATGGTATAACGCTTCACATCATTCCACGCAATCATGATAACTTTGATAAACCTTTAGAAACTGGTGCTGGTTCTGTTGTTAACTTTGTATGCAAGATTGCCACCGCTACAGCTGTAAATACGGTGGCATCATTATTAATTGAATTAATTTAATTTTTTGGGATTGGATTTGTTGTTTGTTTTAATTTTATCAGACGCAAGCTTAATGCAAAAGCTCAAAAATATCATGAAATAAAAACTTTGGCAGAGGCTAAGTTGAATAGCATAAAGCAGTTAATATCAAACCGTGATTATCTATATTGTTGCCATACTCATCTCTAACTACTATTGTCAATTCAGAAATTGCACCATTCATAAGACAGTGATATTCAGGATAAAAACTTGTATATACTATATCTCCAAACCGCTTATTTACTACAGGTACAACACCTATAATAGTGCTTGGTGCACCATTGAAATAATTACTACTCGTATTAACTTGTTTCAGATGAACATATAGCTGTTTATAAGGAGCTAAATTAATTGGGTAATCTCCCATATTAGTACCTGTCAACCATTTTCTGTCCTTGAATCCCAGCAATTTTGAAAGACCGCTTGACATTCGTGTCTCTATTGACGTATCCAAAATGGCTGCACCAATTTGGACAATAATGTCCAGGGTAATATTTTCATTTAGCAATTTAAACATTTCTGTCAAGTCTTCAAAGTTATTGAGTCCACCTGCTAAATGTTCTATTTTATCTGGGTTTCTTGTCTTTATGGTTTCATGATTAATATTATACCAACCGATAGTGTATATAAATATTTTTAATCCAACGCGCTTATCTCCATTTCTATTATCGATATATTGTTGTAAGCTAATAGAACCGTATATGTTTGAAATTGTATGAACTTTTTTTTTTTAATATATATAAAAATACAAAATAAAAATGATTTCTAAAGAATTCAAATATAACCCGGATTCTCACTATTCAAATACTTTTAGCAAGAAAGTGATAGATATAATAAATCAAAACATAGTCATTACATCCAACGGTAAAGGCTTTAAAGCATCATTTCCCAATGTCTTTGAAAAATACAAACTCCCATACGTTAAATCAGATGCTATAGTCCAACGCTGGGGGAACAGATTGGATGTTATTTTGGCAGAATCAGTTGAACTTTGCTATTTGGTGTGCGACAACTGGATGTGGCATTGATTTTACCAACCATCTAAAAGCTGATGCCCTGGTTGGTTCGTTATTTCGATTTCATGTCTATTACCAAGTCAGAAGAATATTATTTGAGATGAGTGTAGCAATGCCACAAGACTCAAATTGGAATGCTTTTAATAACACATATAACCGAAACGCATACGAGAGAATATGCAAAGAGTTTAACGTTGACTTAAATCCGGACTGGAGACCGAAACAAAGCTATAATGATGGTATAGGAACAATTTATAATTACTGGACAAATATTGGTTATCATCCTTTGATAAATACTGTATACGACAACAAAACGATGAGTTTTACAGTCTATGAGAGTGATAAAACATATCACATTGAATACATTGCACAAGGATCTGATGCAGACAACAGCTGTTCTACTTTTATACTAGATTGTTCATCTGGATTTATAAGAGCTGGAGTAGAAAGAATTAATGACAGCATAAGAACATACTGCTGGGCAATCCTTGGCTCACAATCACAAACAAGAACAGATATACTTGGAACTGGAACGGCATTTGATGCACAAAAACAATTTCTGGCAAATGTAGAGGACGCAATAAACGGCCCCATTAACTTGACCAGTCAAATTTCAAGATATGAAAACACCCTAAAATATGCAAGAAGTAAAGTAAATTTTGTCTATGGAAGTGGATTGTACATGTCTCCGAGTGACATGGAATTAAGAATCGGAATAATACAAGACTACAATAATCGAATTGTAATAGCAACCGATGCACAAGCATTAGGATTGAATAATGATGTAAATGTAAAACCAGTGTCACCAAAAAATATTCAACCTTTTCAAGGCACCACAACAAAGAAATTTTTACCGGAACATTCTGACTTTGATAAATAATATATAAAACTGTGGAGCATAACCCACCAGAAATACAAAAAATAGCGATTGAACACGAAGATAACAAAACAACCATAATTGTTGGTACTATGGTAATAGGTATTGCTGCATTACTTATCTACGAGATTTACTAAACCACTCTTTGGCTGCCACATACAACAACCCGGAAACAAACACAAGCAAAGTCCATAGATTGTTACCAAGCCAATTAATAACATTACCTGTTGCAGATAAAAGCCATGATACTATTGCACCAATAACTCCTTGAAGTGCTGCAGCAGCTTTACCAGCTAGGTTGGCAAGAAGTTTACCAAGATTAAGTAGTTGTTTTTTTATCCAGTCCTTGACACTTGATGGATCAGGCTTTGGAGTTGGAGTTGGAGCAGCACTTGATGTAGGAATAATGGCCTGAACTAATACCCCAATACTCATACCAAAGGCAGTCAAAATACTAAAAATAGTAATACCTTGCTCTCTGAATAATGTTTTTATTCTCTCACCCAATTTGTGTTTTCTTTTAACACCTTATTTATAGTTTATTTTATCCTGTTTATTTGACTGCGTAATGCTTCTTTGTTTTCACTCGCCGCTTCAAGTCGTGCACTTCTTTCATCTTTTAAGTTTTTTATTTTGTCACGTATGCGCTCTTGTTGAAACTCATCCTCCTGCCCGGGGGTGCTAACCTGTTCTAATTTTTGTTTTTGTTTTGTTATATCTTTATCAAGCTCAGTGAGCTTTGAGAGATTATTAGTAAGTTCTCCACGAAAGCTTTGCATTCTTTTATCTAAACCTCGTATCTCTCGCAGTGTTAGATTTTCCGGTTGAACAGCAGTTTTAGGATGAGTTTCATCTATTATATTACTCAAATCACTCTCAATTATATTTACAGCATCTACTGTATTGTGTACATCTTCAGTTGTTGAAAAAGTTTGCAATGGTATATTTTCTGCAGCGATGGTATCTCTTGTTTTTGCCAAGGCTGCTAATTCTGCCCTGCCCTAAGCCTTTCTTTGACGTGGAACTAAATAATCATACATTTTTAAATTATTTTTTACTAAGTCAATGCCATATTTTTTAACTAAAGTGTCCAGCTTATAAAACTTGATTGGTTCGTTTGGACTATTTCCCTTATAATAGGTAAGTGGAACATCATCCATCCCAACTGCATATAACATTGTTCTACCGATTTCGTCCTCATCCACTCTAAAATCATTTTTATAATCAATTCCGCTGATCTCAGCATTAACTTCATTAAAAAATTGATCTACTAACCACTTTTTTTGTGTAAGCTGTTCTTCCGTTTTATCTTCTCCTTGAAGCTGATCAATATGGGTATTTTCATTTACAATTTGTCTCTGGGAATCCGAGCCAGGTTGTATAAATTCTGGTTCGTCAGGAAGTAATTCACTTATCCAGACATCGGCTTCTTCATCTGGATCAAACGTAGGATTTTCAAATCCACCTTCAGCCATTGTTTTTATTTTATTTAATTTTAAAAAAATATATTTAAAAAATAAAAAAACAATGTCAGCTTACGGAAACAAACTCAACCCTCATAGAAAACTAAGAGAACCTCATGGTGCCAAGGGCATCCGCACAAGTGTAGTAATAACTAATAATCCATCAACAATAGACCAAAACCAGCAACTGCTTGTAAGATTTCCAAATCTAAGTACTAATGATGTGATAGTTCCACGTACTGCTCGTCTTGCCTTTGAAATATAACTTAAAAGCAGAACAGACGCCAACGCTACTCTATACCAGAAACTGGGTAGAACAATTGTAAAAAAAATGACAATAAGAATAAGTGGCAATGAAGTCATGTCAATAGATGACAGTGATATATATCATTGTTATGTAGATTTATGGAAAGCCCCTACCGAAATATTAAACATAGCTTACCAAGGTATTGGTAAAGCAAACATGTTAAAACATAGAGTTGGCGCGGGAGATGCTTCCTCAGACACCGAAGATGAAGCTATAGCAGCAGCTTATTGAAATAGATTTTGTATTCCACTGGACGTTAGAAAGTCATATGCCATTTTATCAAGCGGGGCTTGGTGATAGGTTAGAATATGAATTAACGTTTAACGATTATAACAAAGTTATCAAAAGCAGTGATGCTGATGCATCTTATGTAATAAAAAATATCTGCTTGGAATTTGATATGGTTAGTGATGTTGAATTATCCAGACAAATAAGACAGCAAATCAATGGTAAGATAGGATTTATGTATCGTATCATTGCGACATAGAAAAATAATAGCAAACAAATCTGAAACCCTTTGGAATATCAACATTAATGTACCAGCACGGAGCATGAAAGGTATTTTAATGCTGTTTGAAGACCCAGAAAGAAATAGCACAGAAACCTATTACAACCCAAAGATTGAAAAGGTTGAAATGACAATAGAGAGAGTACCAAATCAGTTGTATAGTCAGGGCATGAAGGCATATCAACATTGGGATGAAATTAACAAATATTTTGCCTTGACATCAAAAAGAAACAAAGAGACAGAAATAGTAGCGAGGGACTTAAACTTTAACAATGTTTCTCTTGAGACCTATCTAACAAAATCATATGCTTTGTGGCTTGACCTTAGAACATGTGATGACAATTTATTATACGGCAGTGGAAGAACAATAGAAAACGGCAGTGAAGGCATAACGATACTAATAAATAAAAAAGCAGATGCAGATCAACCTTTAAATATTTATCTATATATAATACAAGATGCACAAATCAATTTCGAAGATGGAAGATACAAAGAATCACGATACTATTTTGCAACAAAAATATCCTAAATATTCACACAGTGCCATTATCTGCGTTCAGACAGGCTGCGGCAAAACAGAGTTTGTTCTTGACATACTTGAACAATAGTATGTTGGAGTTTTTGAATATATAATTATATTGTGTCCAACCATAGAGTGGAACGAGGCTTATAAAAATAGATCCTGGATAGGTGATGTAAGACACCGAAAAAATAAAAAAATAATAATTGTCAATCCCGTTAGCAACGGTAAAGAAATGCTACAAGAACTGTTGTGTTTATTTTTCAAACAATATGCTGGCAAGCCCACATTATACATTATTGATGATTGCTCCGCCACAAAAGAATTAACAAAGAAAAAGGATATGTTATCAGAGTTGGCATTTTCTGGTCGCCACGCCAAACATACAGTATGGGTCATTTCACAAAGATATAATTCTGTATTGAATGATTTGAGGGAGCAAGCAAAATGGTTGTGTATGTTTTACACCAAAGACAGAGATAGTTATGAAAATTGTTTGAGAGAAAATGATGTTATTCCAACGCTGGAAGAGAGAACCAGAATAAGAAAAGCTTTAGCAAAGACTAAATATTCCAAGTTAATTTTGAGGACCGACCAACCAACTGGTTATTGGATTGAATAATTTTTAACAGCAATGCTTTTTTTCTAACAGTATTGCTTTGTTGCTAATAGTAATACTAACAGCAAAGTAGCAATACTGACATGAAAATATAATGAAAATATAAAAAAATATAGTAATGCTTATAGCATTGCTCATAGCAAAGTAGCATTGCTCATAGTAAAGTAGCAATGTTAATAGCAATGCTTGCATCAAATTAACAATGCTAATAAAAAAAATAGCAATATTAATAACAATGCTATTAACAATACTAACAATTACTAGTTGCATGAATATCGCAGCTGGTTGTTTTATGTTTTATGTTTATTTCAAGATAAAAAATAAAATAAATAATATAAAAATGAATGCGGAAGAACTATTACAAGATATATCAGAAGGTTTCACAGAACGTGATGAATCAAAGCAACAAGAAACAAAAAAAGAAAGATTATCAGCCATAGTGGCTGGCGGCGGTAGTCGACAATATTTGGGTAAAGACATACAACTCACACATATAGATAGCATTCCCCCGTATGAAATTAACAAACTTTACTGCAGATATGAAGCAAGGCTTGGGGCAAGCATGACCAAGACTTTAGGCAATTCTTTTATTAACTTATATGTGATGGGAGTATCAAAATATTTTAATGTAACCAATCCACTAAAACTGATAGAAGATTTGGAGGAAGACCCATTTATTAATCTTGCTTCGACAAGTGCTTGTTGTGAGTTGTATTACAGGTATAGGATGTGCTTAGCACCATTTACAGCAATACTGACAACTGTTAGACATATTGATTTTAATAAAAATAAAAATATAGATAATTTAAATGATGGAGAACCAAGAGAGTGAAGTTATACCTGCACAAAAAGTAAAAAATCCAAAAAGTATAGAAGCTGGGAAAAAAGGAGCAGCAGCAAGAAAGGCAAAGCGTTTGGTAGAGCAAGATGCAAAGCAAGATGCTGCAAAGCAAAATGAAATAACAAAAATAACAATAGATGAAGAGGAACCAGAAATCAAAATAAACGTATACAAAAATTATATTCCACCGTGTCTGGTTTTATTAGTAGGCATTGCTGGGTTTGTATATTTATAACAAAAAATCTGCTACGCAACCTGTGCAACCTGCTGCTGTTCGTGTTGCACCAAAAGACCCGTTTGATTGTTTTTGATAATTTATTTAAAAAAATAATATAAAAAATAATATAAAACAAATTGGCAACAAGTATTGACGGAAAACAAATTATAAATATGGTGTATCACGCTGGAGAGGAAACACTTTTAACTGTTGGATATTCTGTGATTGGCAGAAAACTACTAAAACGACCAGCACCTAAAGTAGATTTTAATATGACAGATGTTGGGATGCTGTCTGTGGATATAATGTTATTAATGGCTACAAAGGATATGCTGATTAAGCAAGGTATTATTCCTGCGGATATTCTGAAATAATTTAAAAAAAATATATATAAAAAATGGCAAGCGCAGTAGCAATGATGAAAGATGGCGCATTAACAAACGCATTGACATTTAGCGGTTCAAATTATTTCTTTTCAAAAATGGGAAGTCATTCAGATGAGGAAAGACAAAGGCATGACAAAGCAGTGGAACAATTAAACGCGGCACAAGCGGCGTGGAATAAAAAAAGAACAGATAGATTAGATTTTATTAATAAACAACTGCAAAAAGAGCATAATGCAGAGCAGACTTTTGTTGATGTGGACCAGTCCATGAAACAGTAGTATTATACAACAGGCAAACATTTACTTTTGGAACCGGAGCCCAAGTTGAGTGATTTTTATACACCATCTTCAGATCAACAGAATACAGAAATTATGTTTATTGTGGTGGGCATGGCTGCAACTGGATTTGTGGCGTATAAATTAATTTTATAAAAAAAAATAGTTTAAAACTATAATTACTTTGGAAAGACTAAGTTATATGTTTATTTTGAAATAACCTTTGAAAAGACTAAGTCATATGCATGATACCTATTTTTTTGTTGTTTTTACATGGTTTCAATCCAAGTGGTCGCATATAATATGGTGGTTAGGTGTTTTTTTCTAATTTATCTTTGAGATGACCAGGCGCCCATACTTCACCGTTGTCTAATAGTGTCAATACCATGGATGGACCATATTCAGTATCTACTATTTTTATATCTGTAATAGTGTATATTAAACTCGCCACCAATACCTCCACCACATATTACACAATAAATAGTGCTAACACATCACAATATAAGAACTCATTCTTTATCAAAACGGTAATAGACTGGAACCACGTGGATGCAGATATGTTTTTGACAATAACTCCAGCGTAAATCGTGAAATACAGAATTTAACAGATGTACGTGATGCACGGGGCGTAGCTTGGCCTGTTTTCTTGGCCTGTTTTAATATAAACATATTATGCTCACCAAAATGGTAATTTCCCACCATTACACTCCTCCCTTTCCCTGATTTTTATTGCATTTTTACACTTTTTGCTTTCATTATTATTATTATTTATTTTCCAAGTTACCCCCGGGAGTAAGAAAGTATGCCACGCTACGCCCCTGATTACACACTCTATTTGCTGCGTACATTTTGTCGCGAGTCATCATTCATCAAGATCCCACTGGGAGCTCGATTTGTAATTGAGGAAGTGTCGATTCCTGCAGATGGAGGGAGGTCTACAGTACTGGTTCTACCCAGGAAAAGTGAGTGGTCTGCCTCCACCACAAAAAATCGGCCGTCATATATAACAATACATGTGTTGCAAACGACGCAAAACACCATACAAACAATCAAACAAACAATCATTCATCAAGAATCCAGGATGTTTGTCAAATTTGGTAAAGTATTATTTATGTCTCGTTTACCTAAAAAGCAGCATAAAGAAGCCGCCAGCTTGTTGTTGAACGGAATTTCGCAGCGTGTGGTATCTGACCATATTGGCGACCAACGGCCGCCATAGACGAGGACGTACACGGGTTACGTCACGTGAAGATGATGCGTTCATTTGTCTCACACATATACATAAGCATTTAAGCGCCCAGCAGAAACCGCCGTGAATGTAATGGGTCTTCATAACAACCGAATAAGAGCCAGAAAGTTTGCTAACCGACTACGTTCATTCGGGCTAAGAGCTAGAAGTATTTATGTGAGATTAGTGTTGACCTGAGAAAGACGTCAGCCTCGTATGAAATGGCTTACTGCATATCGTCCCGGAGTATATTCCTCTCACAAGTGGTGACAGACAGATTATGTTTTCTGACGAGTCTCGGTACCTCCTATACCGGTTCAACAGGACGTCGTGGTGAACTGTTGACCGACAGTTGCGTGGTGTTGGGTGGCAGTATATTGATGGTATGGTCGATATATGCCATCGTCATAAGCCACCACTCATTTTCGTCGATGTGAATATAGAAGCAGTGCGTTATCGGGATGCCGTTCTTCTACCAGTGGTCGTTCCTTTTTCAAAACGGTACAATTTAGCATTTCAGCAGGACACTGCACGTCCTTTACGTTGCAAGGATATGCAAGGAATACTAGTACCTAGCCAACTGCATCGTAAATGTACACCCATGGCTGGCATTCAGCCCTGATCTATCACCAATAGAGCGTCTCTGGGAGGCTTTATACAGACTGGTACGTAGGAGAGATGTTGTACCGACGTTACTGTATTGACTAAGACAAGCACTAAAGAAGAATGGGAAAACAGTCCTATTAGACTAGTTTACCATCTCATCAATTCGATGCATCGAAGGATACGGACTGCTATTGACGCCAATCCGTTATTAGTGATCGCTGCATAATTCCTGCCCGGACTGCCTGACGTAACTATTGGATTTCCTTATGAACGTATATCTGACACTTGGATTCACACAAAACAGGAAAATATCAGGATGTCTCGGTTACTACAGTCATTTATATTTTCTTGTAGTTGTCTTACTTATCACAACAACGTTTTTAAAAGTAGTGTGGTAAAGGGCAAAGCCTAACTTCAAACTGCGCAATATTTTATTAGTTATTGTTTACGTTTAAACCCATTTTCTTGCGAGTTATCACATTAAAGTACCCCCGATTGTAATGATATGATTTCACAAGACAGTGGTAGATTCAGATTAGATTAAATAGACATTACCGGCATATCGACAGTGGCATTAAATGCCTTTTACCGTATCATGTGCATCCGCTAGTTTTGTAACACTGGTTATGTTTTGAAAATTAACTTGACATTAATTTGACATGGCATACCAATTAGTTGCTTCAATGTCCTGTGCCAGTACCTTTGACTGTCGATGGGGTATAGTGATAACACACTTTGAATTGTTTGTTTGAATGGTGTTTTATATATATGTTTAGCACATGTTAGGCAATGTATGCCATTCAATTTTGTTTTGTGGTGGAGTCGGACCACCCACTTTTCCTGGGTAGAACCAGTACTGTATACTTCCCGCAATCCGTAAGAATCGACACTTTCTTACTTGAAAAGTCCAGCTTCCAGTGGGATTTGAGCCCACAGAGGTTAGAGGTGAGAACGTTTAAGACGCATCATTACTATCCCGGCCACGATGCATATATTAGACTTAGGACTAGACCTCGTCTAAAATGTTTCTGTACATTTGTTTTCATCGAGAAGTGAGAAAACTTCATATGTTCACTCGTTCGTGAAGATATGAAGTGTTTTTACTTCTCGATGAAATAAAATCTGTTATTCACTAACAAACAACAAAGATCCTCTATTTATTTAATATCAAAGTGATAGTATATTCACATTCGTGAAAACATAACTTTTCTAATTACTCGGTGAAATACAGTCTTTTATTCATTCCAAAACAACACATATCCTCTATATACGTCTATAAAATAACAAATCGGTGTATTTCACGTTGTCTGCTATAACAGATAAATTGATAGTAAATGATAGTGTGGATGTTGCATTATAATAACAATGGTGCATGTGTAAAAGCCGTAAAATGCAAGACGAATGTGTATGATTCGAAAACTGTAGACCAGAGATATATTCGCAATGTTAATATTAATAATTTTCGCACTGAGTGTATTTACCTTTAATGCATATTCAAAGTATTGAACGCATAAAAACCATCTATGTAAAGGCACATACAATAGTGAAGTCGTCTTTACACGATGGTACACCCAGTGTCTCCAAATGCAATCCCAATCCTCCTTTCCATAAAACCTACCAACCCTGCAAGTTTCATTGCAATACTTCACTCCTAACAAAAGTTATTGATCGGAAAAATGTTTCTTTTTTAGAAACAACGCCATTCACCTTGAACCACATAACCTACCCAGCAAGTTTCATCGCAATACATTACTCCTAACAAAAGTTACTGAGCGGAAACCATTTTTCTATTTCTAGTAACAGTGACCTCGACCATGACCCCAGCGATCACAATTTCTTTCAGCATAAGCTACCTACCCAGCAAATTCCGTTACAATACCTCACTTCAATGGATGAAAAATGAAGGCACTATCGTGTTAACGAGGCCAAATAATTGCATATTTCAGAAAATCAAGGACTATAACTCGGGTGTAAATGGTCCGATCTGACTGGTTTTCGAACTCGTCCGATTGATATCAACAATCTGGGAGAGTTTGGAAAAGATCGGATGAAAACTAGGCAAAAAAAATATTTTTAACTAAATCAAGGGCCATTATTCCGGTTTTATTAATCCAATTTGGCTGGTTTTCAAACTTGACAGAGCTTTTATTAATATTAGTATCCTGATTAAGTTTGGTAAAGATCAGTTGAAAACGAACGTCCTATCGTCTTAACGAGGCCGAATTTTGCATATTTAACTAAATCAAGGGCCATAATTCTGCTGTTACTGGTCCGTTCTGGCTGTTTTTTGAACTCGTCTGAGCCTATACTGATATCCACAATCTGGTAAAGCTTGCAAAAGATCAGACGAAAAACGAGGCAAAATACCTATTTTTAACTAAATCAAGGGCCATGACTCCGGTTTTACTTATTCAATTTGGTTGATGTTCAAACTGTCTGAGCTTTCATTAATATTAGTACCCTGGTAAAGTTTGATAAAGATCAGATGAAAAGCGAACGCCCCATCGTCTTAACGAGGCAAAACATAGCATGTTTAACTTAATCAAGGGCCATAACTCTGCTGCTACTGGCCCGATCCGGCTGTTCTTTTAACTCCTCTGACCTGTCATTGATATTAAAATCTTTTAAAGTTTTGGTAAAAATCGGAAGAAAAAAGAAGGCTCTATTGTCTTAATAAGTCAAAAAACAGCATTTTTAACTAAATCAAGGATCATAACTCCGGTGCTACTGATCCGATTTGGCTGGTTTTAAAACCTGTCCGAGCTTTCATTAATATTAGCAATTTGGTAAATTTTAGTAAAGATCAGATGGAAAAACAAACGCCCTGTCGTATCAACTTTCGTATAAAAACAAGTGGATAAGTACTATAGTACTTTAATAGCGCAATAGCCAGTTTGAACGTGAACCTGCCAGTGTGTATAATAGTGCACGCTACCAGTCCATGCTATCTACTCTGTGCTATAATACTGAGTTCCAATTTAAGATTCAGATTTTACCACAGCCTAAATCAATTGCCGGGAGAGAAACATGGATCTATAGAATGTCAACGACTACGAATGGTCATTTAGTTACTTATTTGTGCAAAATCTAGTGTTACTATTTTCTACACAAATGCAAGGTAATTCCAGGTTTTGTTAAATTGTCTAAACTTACCAGGAGTTCCTATTGTCTAGTTGAGTTTATCTGTCTAAACTTTAACATATAAGTAAATACTTTTCAACGGTTCTTATTCGCGCCCGGGAATCGCATCTCACTCATCGCTTTGGCAATGCCGAGATTTTAAGTCTGAGAATTTTCGGTAACGCAGACGAGCGATCAAAAATCAAACAATGTCATGTTTTATCCAATTGACTAAAGCGACTATTCCAAGAATTTGAGTATCGACCGTCTACGCATGTCTGAGAAATAGTTTCTGCCGTATGCAATTTATATAGGGTAACAATCGCAGAAAACATGTACATGTAGATGCTATATTTTTAATATCCAGACATTTACATTCATTTTGTGAATTCCCAAGGCCATAGATATATCTGTGTTACGTACATGCAAATTACTAGACACAAAAATGGTAAATTGAAAATGATTTATAGCACAAATGCACAGCAATTCAGGCGTGCAACCTACACTGCAGGCGTGCTATGAAATAAGAACAAACTCAAGGTGAATATATTCATCATTTTGAGAGATGCCTATTGATGTTGTACTATAATATTATTATAATTATAGTTTAAATACACATTAACAAACACTCGATAACATCTAAATATTAGAGTCGAAATTTCGAAAATGTTTCTCAGTAATCCAGTAAAACTTACTAATACGCTTCTTATACATACAACCACAAATTCGAATAGAAATGGGCATTTTTACCCGACTTATAATGCACATTTTCATTAAAAAAGGAGGGTTTACTTTTTATTATAGGAACTACATTCGACTACACCTCGGAGGCTTACATGCACCTAGTGGTGGTAAACCTATAAAAGAAGAAAACATGTTCAGATGTTTCCTCAATGAGGATTGTGTGTTGTAATTTTCATAACAAGCCTAAAAACACCTACTTCATGCAAACCGAATGATTATTTGCCGAGATATGAAATTGTGAATACCAAGGACAATAATCTGAAATCGACAAAAGTCAGAGATATTTTGTTTAACTTTTACACTATCTGAATTGTCATATCAAAGGGCATTTTTTGTCAATACACCATATTAAATAGATCGAATGTTTAGAACAGTCAATGGACATTAATAAAATTTATATTTTAGGTACAATTAGGACGATGAATATGCCCATTTATGTCGATTTTCATGCCAAAATTGATTTTTTAAGCAAATTCTTCAAAATTGGTGGTACATGTACCATACCTGATTATTGTAGCGAATACGAGCTCAGTAATGCCAAAAGTACAGCTAAAATCAAAATTGATACTAGCTGAACCCCTACCAAGTCGAGTTTGAATGATAAGGATTAATATTTTACCTTTTACACAACCTTCATTTTGTCACAGTATCATATTTTAGGTGTGTAGGGGAAAGATTTAGCGGTTTCATGCCTACCAAATATGTTGCCATGCAGATTTAATTCATGAAAACATGTTGTAAACATGCAACCCTACATGTTAATACAAAACAAACATAGTTCAATTCCAAACACTTCACAAACACGTCATGTTAAACACGAAAACAAAATGGAACTCAAAATTACGGTTTTTATAGACAAAATTGGACTAAAAACGCTCAAAACCTATGTAAAAATCTATGGAAAATTTATTTCTCAGCTTATTTGACCAATTGTTCTGAACGAGGCCTAATTACTGCACGCATCTCTTATAGGTATTAAACCACTAATATTATTTTCCCCATAGACACCAATGTTAAAGTGTCACATATTAATTATTTGCTGCAAATTCAACTCAAGTATGGATAATGCAGCAGTGTAATGTTCATATAGAAAACTAATTTTCTATTTGTAACATCACCAGAAAAGGTGGGGTCACAAGATAAGAAAGTTCTTGTTTGTTAAATGAACAGGTCAAGGGTACAACTGTTTTCATTGATTGACTCTTTTCATTGCTCACAAAGTGTAAGCATAGAGTCGAAATTTCGAAAATGTTCATCAGCGATCCAGTAAAACTTACTAATACGCTTCTTATACATACAACCACAAACTCGAATAGAAATGGGCATTTTTGCCCTACTTATAATGCCCATTTTCATCAAAAAAGGAGGGATTCCTTTTTATTATAGGAACTACATTCGACTATACAATAACTCACACAATAGTCTAGACATAATGCCGAGTCAACGAGGGATTCTTCTCGGGGTTCAAATGGTAGAGGGACTATAATCCTTAGAATTACACACACACACATACGGATTACTTTTAAAAGGATACGGGTCCAGTTAGTTTTGTTACATAACTTGCATTTTTTCAATCATTAATATTAATTATTAGAATGTCTAAATATATTCAAACATTTGGTTCAATACCGAGACAATTGAAATCTCACTTTTATTTAATGATATGCAACAATTTTAAAGTCAATTTTTTCAAACCCAATATTGCCACATCCTTTAAGTAAGTGGCCTCAATTATTGTGTCATTAAACCTGACAGAACAAACGCCCGTTATGGGCTTTGTTTTTATTTAAATTTAAATATCATATTACTTAGCAGGAGAGAACATCAATAAATGATTACACACCCTTAGATGTCCTGCCATTTATGTTTACCTCATTTAGATTTACCAGATAAAACATCGATAGATATTCTTGACTCTGTAGAGTTAGTCAGCTACAAAACATAACTACAAAAAGTGGAATCCTTATCAGTATCTTTACAAATCCATTTTTTATGATAGCTTGTGCAAGACTCCTCAGGAATTCTCACGAAATTGTCAATATTGAATCTAGGACGAAAATACATACACTTGTTTGAGTTTGTCGACATATACATGCGCAGTGAAGCAGTCTAA
>JAWPHD010015606.1:0-54319 GCA_037043455.1 Cyrtodaria siliqua | reverse complement strand
CGTACTGCAGAAAATGCAAAAGGCCAACAGAAGGCAGCCGAGGCTTTCCATAGTTATAGGTTATATACAAGATGACGTCACGCAGACGTCGACTTAATGTACGTGAATTAACACGGGAATAAAATCGACTAATCGCTAGAGGGCAATTTAATCGGCATAATCTGCCCGGACCGATATCTGAAAGTAAGACATATTCATGATACGGTCTTGGCAGACCGAGACTATATGACGGTGTCTGTTTTACCAGTTAAGTATCAGTTGATATTATCAGAAGGTTAAGTTGTATATAATGGGTCTAAATTTGTCTGGTCCAGTCTTGGGGATGTGGACAATTGGGATTTATCAGCAGACATATAGTCTAACAGTTTTTCTGAGGCGATTGAAATTTACTGGCGTGGGGGGAATTAGATCGGCCAGAAGTTATTATGTAAGACAGAACTTTATTGGTTCAATTGCATTACAAATCGATTTGCTCTTAGCTCTGTCGTCTTTAACAGAACACTCTTCAATCAAATTCGCGGTCTCCCGCTAGTTTTTCTATATAACATGCGTATTTGTTAATCATTATTAATAACTATTCGAATAGATGCAATTGTTGTTTGAACTGTTGATGAAGTAGCATCACGAATTTACGAAGAAAACAAATGAAATTGTATTATTCTAATTAATAATTTACAAGCAGGTTTGAAATACTAGACGAGTGTTCTACGGAAAACTTGTGAAGCCTGCCAATTGTTTATTTCAGAAAGGATAATCAAACTAGAACGTTTGAAGATAGGGGTTGCAATCACTCGTGAAATATGGAGCTGATTTTTTTTCAAATCTATGAAAAAGGGCGTTTCTCAGCATTGAATACTTGATAAGGAAGAACTGTGTATAGTTTCATGACCATAGGTCAATATTTTACCACGTTGTGAACCAGGTAAGGTTGCAAGTTAAAGTTTTATAAAAAAAAAAGGGGCATAACTCCGGAAGAATGAAATTCAGAGTTATTGCAAATGTCAATGGTATTTAAATAATTGATAAGGAAGAACTGTATAAAGATTCAAGACCGTAGGTCGAAATGTTGTCAAGTAATGATCTCGGTTAGGTTGCAGGTGAACGTTTATTAAAAGTGGAATAACTGCTAAAATAGACGTGAGTTATTGGATATGTCATTACGCAGTCCAACCTAAATTCAATTAAGCGATGGGCAAGCTTATATAAGCAGGATTTTATAACGGATATTTCGACAATAAAACATGTTTAAAAACATTTTTTAAGGAAAAAATGCGATAACCTGTTTAAAATTACCTATTAAATGTTTTAATTTTACAATATGCAAACTTTTTAAGCCGAAATTAACGTTTTATTTCATTCTCCAGCCAACGCCGTTTTGCTTCTTGGAGAAGGGGTTGGATGGGGTATGAACGTTAATACTCGGATCACGTAATGTGTAACGACATTTCTTGAGGTAGGATGAAGATTTACGTGAAGTTTCACGAACATCGGTCAAATACTTTTCAATCCATGGCCACGGTTAAGTTGCAGGCTAAAGTGTGACGAACGACGGACGGACGATGGACAAAGCTACGCATTCGACACAAATAAACTATAATACTGGATTAATAAAAGTAAATAATTATATAAGTCGAACAGGAAATGTAGCATTCAATGATAACAGCCAACCAAAACACACACATCAAAACACACAGCCATTTCAGGGTCAAATACAAGATAAGGTATACGACAGCACAAACATAAAAGGGATGACAATTGGGCTACCGTTTTGGTCAAAACGAGTCGCTTCGGGAGCGGGGTTAAGCCCGGTTCTAGATTACACAAACCCTCAAAATTACAAAAGTGTCATTCTAATAAACCGGTACAGTGTAAATATTTTAGAAATTCCAGCCAGGCTATATCCTCTAACACACTAGGCAGCAATTTTGTAATTTGATTTACATTCCCTGCAATGCTTTGAATTGTTATTGTTTTTTAATGAAGAAATGTGATCGTTTTGCTAATGCTTTGTCTTTGTCTAAAGATGAAAGTTGTAGAAAACGTGGAAACAGTTGTGGTTGTAGGATCTTTTCTTCATATTTATTAGTTGGTTCAAACCGTTTTTGTATTTCGTACAGTACGCGTATTGTACAATAATTGAAATTTGACAATATGGCTCAGCACCCACATCGCAGTCCCACATAGGGGACGCTATGTATGGTGTGGATTTCCAACTCCTAGCGCCAGTGATACCATATTGTGATACTCAAACAAGAATAATTTTGCCACAGTGTTAGATTAATCTGTCACTGCCTTCTAGGATTATGAGGAAAAAAAGAGAAAAATACGTTGCACGGTATTATCAAGTTAGATACAAATATAGAAATACAATAAACATATAGATAAACTAGGGCAAAGCGTGACCAGCCGATTGACCGTACCGGACAATACGACCACCCTTTCTAGGTTGAAGTCCGAACCGAAATTATATGTTGTAACTTGGAGATAACTACGATATGTTCACGTCATTCGACCGCCATTATTCGTTTCTCCCCCGACAAGGGAAACCACCAACGGTATCTGATGGGTTACTGTTTTGTTTTTGGGAGGGGCGGTGGGGAGGGGAGGAGGATGGAGTCATACCCATCTGCGGTGTCGTACAGGGAGATCGAAACAACATAATACGTCATTATATGAAACATACAGCGTCGTCCTACGAACACAATATATATATATGTAATTACATTGATATGTGTGGCATTTGGGAGCTTATATTCTAGAATTTCACTTTCGTGCCCATAAAATATATTGGATTTATTAAATTGATATTATGTTCGGGACAGCCATGCATCATATAATTGTATTCAACTTATTTAACAAATTTATTATTAAACCTGCATTAATTTAAGTAGATTTAAAAGCCGAACAGAAAGTGTAGCATTCAAGGACTACAGTCAAACCAAAACACAAGCAACAGTTACGAAGATGAATAATCGACAAGATATGAAATCTCAAACACAAAAAATAGGGCCACCGCCTTGGAACGGTCAGTGGCAAAAAAAGGTTCTAGCATGCATTTACATACACATCCTCGTACTACTGCTGTACATCATGGTACTACTCCTCTATCATGCGAACAGCATGAGTTCCTAGTGGAATTCCAATATGAAACGTCCAATTTGGATGCATCCGCCTCTTATTCTGTCTCATTTGTGGTCATTACAAAGTATTACGCCAAAATACTGACATGTGCTATTTAACTTGCGCGGCGATCCTCAATATATACGTACAACTCTTAGAAAAGTGTAAGACACTTCGAAACATGCAATTACCGAATTGTAGAGAGCAGTTTATAGCTTAAAGTTGTCCGGCTATGTTTTGTTTCATGAACATGGTTATGCTTATTTAAATCGAAGTCAATACACAACATATAGTGTGTTTTTTCAATTCACACATTGCAACATATGTGAAAAGGGAATATAATATTTTATTTGATGACGTAGAAAACTTTGAACAGGTAAATTAATCCACGGGTAAATGTATTTGTCAATTGTCTGACAATAGGTGTGCGGCTGTGCCGGCGCTTTTTATTCGCTTGGCGCTTTTTGTCCGCGACTTTTTTGCTCATAAAAAAATGTAGACAAACGGCGCTTTTTGTCCGAATTACGCTTTTTGTCCGCAGACTTTTTAAAAAATCGGCGCTTTTTTTCCGAATTGCGCTTTTTGGCCGCAGAGGAAAAGTGCTGCTTTTTGTCCGAACGAAGCTTTTTGTCCGCAAGGTTTACGGTATCACAAACAGCGTAGATCTTTCTCTAAGTGATATCGCTGCAACAAAAACGTCCTGGAGAAGTACATCATCAACCTAAAACATTTCTGAGACTAGGAATATCGCGTGATGGGATTTATAAACTTCGGAAATTAAAGGGGTCAGACGAGTTTTCTGGCCACTTTACAAAATAAATCAGGAGTTTGTCATAAAAGGATACGACAATTTAGTATTGCAACGCACTTTATGCTCAGTGATAGACACCTGTACATCCAAACAGTACACTTCACATTTCTCTTGTTCAGTGACCGGATAACCTCGTGGATTCTATAAGTGCACCATCTAAAACCCTGAAAGCGGAGGTAGGCGTATCAACTTTCGGCTTTCGGCTTTATTGGTCGTACCCTAGATTGGTTTTCTCTTTGGATGCAATGGCTGTCGTTGTTTAGCACAATTATAGATACGCCCTGAGATGTTTCTAATTATTATGTTTATATATTTTTACGGTATACATTTAAAGGGGTTGATGCACTATTTCCAAACACAGTTTACTTTAAAGGGCTCTGGAAAACTTGAAAAAAGCTGAAAGAATTATCAAAATGCCATGAAAAATAAAGGAGATATGACATATTGAAAATTTGCAAAGAAAATAAATCTTTGAACGATGACGTCATCGCGCCGTTTTACCATATTTGGCATATTGACAAAATGTATTTTAAAGCAAAGAAAACCACTGCAAATTGATTAAAAATAAATATACAGATGTAAAATGTATACATTTTAGTATTATTTTTCATTTGCAGTGATTTTCTTTGCTTTAAAAGACATTTTATCAATATGCCATGTATGGTAAAACGGCGAGATGACGTCATCATTCAAAGATGGCCGCCTCCATTTATGTTCTTTGCAAATTTTCAATAGGTCATATCTCCTTTTATTTTTCATGGCATTTTGATAATTCTTTCAGCTTTTTTCAAGTTTTTCAGAGCCCTTTAAAATACACTGTATTTGAAAATAGTGCATCAAACCCTTTAAGTACATCGTTTTCTAATTTTTCTTGATGAGGACTTTATTGTTAGAGACTTACTTTTTGGTGAGATATACTTCTATGTAGAATGTCTTGTCAATTTGGGATCTGAAGACAGGATTATAGCGAGGTGGTATATATAAAATCGATTTATATAAGCAGTAGGCCATATTGCCTACTGACCGTTCCAAGTCGGTAACCCCGTTTTCACTACTCCGTCTGTTGTGTATTGTCCTTTTCATTGTATATTTAATTTGCACTTAGTTTGTGATACAGTGCGGACCTACGATGCCATTGCCTTTGGGTACGATGCCATTGCCTTTTAAGTACGATGACATTGCCGTTGGGTACGATGCCATTGCCTTTGGGTACGATGCCATTGCCTTTTGGGTACGATGCCATTGCCTTTGGGTACGATGCCATTGCCTTTGGGTACGATGCCATTGCCTTTTGGGTACGATGCCATTGCCTTTGGGTACGATGCCATTGTCTTTGGGTACGGTGCCATTGCCTTTGGGTACTGTGGCTTCTATAGGGCCATGTTTCGTAAACAAATTATGGGTAAAGAAATGCTTTCAGCCTCTAATAATTCACTGAAGGTGGAAATCCTCAAGATCGTCGTCGCAGTAAATACATTTTGTTTTTAAAATACACTATCAGTATTATTTTATCAACATGAATGCAAATTTCAATCAAAATATTCTAAATTAACCTGTTTTATGATGGAAATATACTTTTTTGATGTTTTATGTGGATATTTTAAATATTGTGATAATTTAATCCAATCAGAAACTACCTGGCATTCAGAGTATATGCCCTATTCCATGCCCAACCAATCGGAAGCCCGCAACAATAGTGGTATCTGTGCCTACCTATGCTACTGTCGTTTAAGCTTTAAACAATATTGAATTGTGTCGTGTATGTCCGTTCTTTCTGTGAGTAGTTGACGTTCCCGTCAACGCTTACGCGGTCTTCTTAAAGATGAATGGCCACCCTTTTTGTAGTATTATCAATTAACAAATTTAACTCTTAAACATCATATGGACATTTCTAGATAGTCTCGGAGAGAAACGTGTATTGAAAACCGCTACTAAGTTGTATGTCTATGCATGACGTAGATACTACTTTTGCCACTGCGTGACTGCACGGGGAAATGAAGTAAATCTGAATTGTATAGCTGCACAACTATTGCCAGATATTGATAAATACAGTTACCTGTGGATTAATTTACCAGTTTAAAAGTTTTCTACGTCATCAAATAAAATCTTATTCTCGCTTTTCACAGATATCGCAATGTGTGAACTATAAATATCTTTGTTGTTTATTGATTTCGATTTAAATAAACATAAAACATGTTCATGAAACAAACCATGGCCGGAGAACTTTAACTGTGAAGCTTGCTTCATAATCGATGTAAAATTAACAAGGTACGGTACTCTTTAACTATATGTCAGTATGTCTGAATCATTAAACACGTTCATATATGCATACGAGCGTTTATTTGTGCTTAACTTCAAACCACACATTAATTGAATAAAAAGCAAATCGCATTAGCGAGCATATAAATTATATTGACTTATATTCGCTTAATGTCTTTGATAATGCTTTCATGTATTTACAATTAGTGTGCACAAATTATGTCAGACTATGTAGGGAGCATATGAGTTATATTGAATTATATGCAGTTCATGTCCGATTTTGTGTATTTACAATTTGTGTGCAAAAGATATGTCAAACTTTGTGACCCGTCCAGTTTATACGTAGGCGTGTGTAATACAAAGCATAATAACGCATACATTACGTGTTACGGCCTTAATTCCATTAAGCGACGGGAAAGCTTATATTAGAAGGATTTTATAACGGATATTTCGACAATAAAACACCTTTATAAAACATTTTTATAGAAAAAACGCGATAACCTTTTTAAAATTACCTGCTAAATGTTTAAATTTTATATTACGCAAATTTTTTAAGCCAAAACTAAGATTTTATTTCATACCCCAGCCAACCCCGTTTTCGTTTCTTGGAGAAGGGGTTGGATGGGGTATGATAGTTAATACTCGGACCACGTAATGTCTACAATGTCATTGTGTTCCAATGTATAACTTACCAAAACCTTAGATTGGGATTTATAACGTGTATTGATGTTCATATTCATTTATTAACATGTGTATTCTGCTGAAGGACTTAACTATGTTAACTGATAAACGGGTCATAGGAAAAAATGCTATGTATTTAAAAGTATCTGTTAAGGTCTAATAAACTCCATAATTATGTAGATAGCGTTTGAACATAAATATAGTTTACACCAATTGAATGGGTGTTTAATTTTCGCCTTTTATTATGCTTGTTAGCAATATATACTAAACCAAATTGCTAAGTATCAACCTAAGAATATGTCAATAATATTCTCATTGTTTTGTGTATTTTGAGCTTGATTAGAGATACGGTTAAACTGCAAAATAACGAGTGTAAATCGTCTGCTCTGATTGCATGAACATATTTTAAAACTTTTAAGTCAATGTGTTTTCTTAGAAATAAATTTATAACACTTATACAACTGGGTATATAGGATTTTATTAAGTACTTCGAATTAGTGAAGCTTTCGATGTTTGTAATTCTAAAATATGCCAGATAAAATTATTTTGACATCATGTTTTACTAGCATTACCACTACAAATGCGTTTGCAAAAGAAATTTTCGAAATATTTAATGTTAACGCTGAATTACAGTTACTTGAATTTCAAACAATATTCAATGTAAACGGAGGTAATTTAAGATTATCCATATTTCATTTTTTATAGGCGGAAAATCTGCGATAAATGGGTCAATTTTTATGTTTTTTTCTATTATTTCATACCAATTTTAAGAATTTTATATCTTTAAGCTATCTTTGACTCATGTTTTGTGTTTTATCAGTACATTTAATGTTTTCATATAAAGGGAGGATAACTCTCAAAAGATGTAACAATTTAAATAAAAAATAAATTTTTTACAAACTATGGGTCAAAACAAAATACTTATCATATATCTATTCTAAAATGTATTTAAAATAAGAACATAAGATACAAAAGTTGATACTTAGCAATTTTGTTCAGTGTATATACATGTGTATGGACAAATGCGTCAGCTTAAAACAGATTTTCTATTTACTACAATAATTTCAGCATTACCATGACTATATGGTAAAGAATAAACCCAATTTGCCTGTTTAGAGCTTCGTGAAGAAAACATTATAAATATTTAATTTTAGTTACACGAACTTGAACAAATGCCGGTCGGTGGATATCGAGCGCTCATATTGCTCGTTGTTTACTTCTCTTGTTTTATTTATCGATGGTTTACACTGCTATTGTCCTTAAGGCTGATGTTAAGCTTTTACCGTATGTAGTGCTGGCCATAAAATGGTCGGTACTAACATAAATGTCTCCGTATTGTTTTACTCTGCTTAGAGCACTATTTAGACAATTATCTTGTCCGCATGTGGTGCTCGAGTTGTTATTTGTTTTCCCCTTTGTATACGCAGATGAATAAAAGGTAACATATAACTGGTTGACAAGGAGTTTTATGAGATTTTTATTTAGATTTGTGCAAATCTATGACGATGATAGATAATGAACATTTACACTTATGCATAACGATGAAATATTCGAAGGAATGAAATAATTAAAACAAACAAATGGAAATTAGTAATTTCGTTAAAGTTTTAAACCAACCTTGAAATAGCTAAAATGTGTCTAATGCCTTTTTTATAGGCAAAGTTAACCAAACTTGAAGAATTGACGATACTATCGTTGCATACGTTTTTACGTGAAATTAGCTCTTACTGCTGCTATATCATAACTATACGTGCGTGACAGTGTTTTTATATGCAGCGCATTATGTCCCCAAAACATCTGGAAAAAATACATTGTTTTGTCCGCGCAGGGCTTTTTGTCTGCACATGATTTCGAAAAAAGTGACGTTTTTCGTCCGCAAAACGCTTTTTGTTAGCACAAAATCTGTAAAAGTAACACTTTTTGTTTGAAACGCTATTTGTCTGCACACAATCTGAAAAAATAACGCTTTTTGTTTGCAAAACGCTTTTTGTCTGCACACAATAATGACGCTTTTCGTGCGTCAAGGAGTTATCTTTTCCCCATAAAACTATACAGTGTATACTTCTCAGAATTAAAGTACAATACCATATCTCGCTTTTATAAAAACTGTCAATATGTGACATGGAATAGTTCAATCAATTCTAAAGAGAGAGTTGTTGAATTACCCAGATTATAGGCGGTTTGTTGTTGAGTTACCCAGATTATAGGCGGTTTGTTGTTGAGTTAACCAGATTATAGGCGGTTTGTTGTTGAGTTACCCAGATTATAGGAGGTTTGATTACCCAGATTATAGGCGGTTTGATTACCCAGATTATAGGCGGTTTGTTGTTGAGTTACCCAGACTATAGGCGGTTTGATTACCCAGATTATAGGCGGTTTGATTACCCAGATTATAGGCGGTTTGATTGATGACGTTAATACTGATTATTCTTTTTACAATTTTACAGAAGATTAAGAATGTCCTGTAACGACAACTCCCATGAGTAAAACTATAACATCAACTACTTTGTACTTTCATCCATCAATTTGTCAATAGATGAAATGGATTTAAATGATACATCATAATTAAAATTGACACGAAAAGAACACACACCAGTGGGTATCGATTTGGTTCGGTCTGTGACAAATTACCACAAATTACCGCTTCAAAGGTCAGCTCAGGAATTCTATATGCTAAATCACTATTCTCCTGATATTTGTATAACCACGTGATAGTGTTAATGGAAACTGAAATATAGGTTACAGTGAAATGGAATTGAAAAGCTTTGTTCAACAAAACTCAATAATATTTCGAACAACTGCATTCCTTTGCAGCCGCGATTATGGTCCGCAAGGGGTCGTGAGACGGCAAAAGATGTCGTGGGCGTGGACATATTTGACCAACTCTTCTTGAATGACGAGCTGCATATTAGTTTACTTTTTTGCGGGGGGTTTGATGATTTACAAGTTCCGGTTTAACGACAATACGTTCTGTATTTTATTACTAACTATGGCATCCTAAGTATGATTTTAAGAACAATAGCGCAGTAGTTAATGATAAACAATATTGTTTAACTAGTTGTTTAATCAAGTTCTAACTTGTTTCAATTCCGCCAATGAGATCTTGTTTGTCCTGTTACGTTTCTGTATATTTGGGGGCCGTTCTGGAATTCAAAGATTTTCGGGTACTTTTTTGTATACATAAATGTACCCCGGTACCTTTCAGTAGTACCCGATACGACAATCATCCTATCAGCAATACTAGGAATATGTAAGTAAGTGAGCATCTGTTTAATAATTTACCTTTAACAAAACTCTTGTTGTGAGTAAGGTATTCGGAAATGATAAATGGTTTACAAGTGATCTAAGGTGAGACATTTTACCAATGTCAATTTGCATTCATATTTGCAAGTTGAAATGTTGTCAACACATTTGACTGCATGTCTGAATTTGAATATTCACTATTAAAAGTAGTGTCTTATAGGTTACCTATAAAACATATATACATACATTCTAACGGCATAGAATGGCAGTATACACAGTCAAAACGGCCATCTCGTTGCTTCCATCAAAGTTGTCTCCTCTTGAACTGAAGTAACTTTAAGTACGTGTCGGCGATCATCAACGTAGGCTCGGCATTATTGTGTGATATGAAAGGAAAGGAGTGGCTTATCAATTCTGCTCCGAAAAGGGGTAATCTTTAGTACCATAATTGTGTATAATTGATAATGAGATGACAAGAACAACACGTTCACGGTATTGATGGCGTAATTGTACACAGATTTATTTACTCTGTATATAAATATTCACCGTGTCGTCATCAATATGACTGCCTTCAATAGGCTGCATTCATTCAAGCCGACCTACTAAGTGGTAATTGTTCCAATTAACTGTCTCTGTATCTTATCAGTAAAAGCTCTAACCTTAAACAGTCACGTTTTTCTTAACCTGTTATTAAAAAAAACACACTATAACTGGGATAGTAACCAGAAGCAGTTACTACCACAAAATAATTCAAGTTTAGATCCATTCTATCTTCTGTAGGTTTACCACCACCAATTACATGTAAACCTCCGAGGTGTATCGAATGTAGTTCCTATAATAAAAAGTAATCCCTCCTTTTTCGATGAAAATGGGCGTTATAAGTAGGAGAAAACTGCCCATTTCTATTCGATTTTGTGGTTATATGAATAAGAAGCGTATTAATAGGTTTTACTGGATCACTGATGAACATTTTCGAAATTTCGACTCTATGCTTACACTTTGTGAGCAATGAAAACAGTCGATCAATAAAAACAGCTGTACCCTTGACCTGTTTAGTAAACAAACAAGAACTTTCTTACATGTCTTGTGACCCCACGTTTTCTGGTGATTTTTCAAGTGGAAAAATAGTTTTCTATATGAACATTCCACTGCTGCATTATCCATACTTGATTTGAATTTGCAGCAAATCATTAATATGTGACACTTTAACATTGGTGTCTATTGGGAAAATAATTAGTGCTTTCATACCTGTACAGCGTCCGTCGGATGGGGACGTAAACCGGGTGGTCCCGTGTATCGGTCTATCCTCCGAGCACTTTAAAGAACCATAGGAATCTATTCGATAATAAGAGTAGGGCAGGTTCCCGGATTCCTATGTATCCTTCCCCTCTCTCTGGGGCGGCTCTAAATAACCTATACTGTGTTGATGAGCCGTTAAACAACATTCAATTCAATTCAATTCATCTTCTGTACAGGCATTTCCCCTGTATATATATAATTTTCTTTCTCCAGGTAGGGTGATTATTCAACTTTACAACCATGCAATAAAATTCTATGAGCATCGATGAAAATCTAATGCGCAAAGCCTCTCAAGTTACCTACTGTTATGCAATAAAATTCGTTAAAAATCATTTTGTAGGCACCAACATGATAATTAGTGAAAAACAGCTGTATTGATAAGATGTATTTATCCTTAATAATAAGTATTCAGACATAAGTAAACACTGCACATTTGGCAACTATTTCGATTTATTAGCAAATGATCTTGGTAACTGATTTAGGTTACAAATGGTTATTGGGGGAAAGTATCTGCTACTCTAAACCAAAGGGAGATAATAATTTGGCATTTTAATAACTTTCAGCATATATCTTATATAAAACTTGTAACTGTTTAAGGTTAGAGCTCTGACTGCTTATAGATGAAGTAAATATTTGCTATAATCCGAATAGCTGGTTGTGGATAGTGCGGCGCACAGCGGCGGTCATCACATGCAATGTGCAAGGTGCATTGTTAAATCTATAAACATCGTGTTTTCGTTTGAGGTGTAAAACCAAATAAAGGCACTGTCTTATACATCGTGATTGTATTACGGTTTGAAATATGAAATTTGTATAAAATCTTTTTTGTAGAATTTATTAAAAACAATTGAATCATATGTAAACTCCTTCTTACTTGCAATAAAATCCAACAACAGGATTAGATAACTCTAGACAACTGTTTAAGTTGATGTTTAGATATTTGGAAGATTTATCTCCCTTCTTTTATAATAATTATAATTATTTGTCATTCAATGACTAAATAATTAAACTTATTCTTAAGAGATATTGGTTGCAGTTTTTGTTTATTACCCGACCTAGTCTCTCTTAACTACATATATCATTCGGATTCGATGATTCGTTGACATGATAAATAGCATGTATCTATTACTGTTGTCAAACCTTGATTGATAACAATTTTCCGTCAAACATCTGAATTGTGGAGCTGTTTTAATCGTGCACACGAATGCACGTTATTTGGTAAGTTAAAAAAGAAATGCTTTCACACGACTACACGTTTTACAATCTCATCAGCTACTAAGTTCACTAATAATCTTCCTCCGCAAACATAATATTCGTTGAGGTGAAGGTGGGGTCTTGGTGTAGGTTTGCGAATGAACACCGTCCGTCTTTGTTTCCGTCAATCACACGTTTTGTTTTCGGGAGCATAACTCCAAAACCGCTAAAAGTATATAGCTTTATATAGTATATAGAACAAGTGTTGATACTCGTATAAGTACGTTCAGAGTATCCAGTGAAACAAAACATTTATTTTAAAGTATCTTTAAATCTGTGTAAAAAACAAACAACTATTCGTTCACAATGAATCGTGTTGATTAATGCATGCACATAGTGGCTAAATGATGCATGTTTCTATATAGAACATTTTATTTGACATAATTTGGTGTCCATTAACGCAACTCAGTTTTTTGTTTCCCAACTCTTTTTCGAATACTAATAACGATTTCCTTATGAAAATTACCTCAAGCACCAACAGGTGTATCTAGCATACAGTATTTGTCTACTGTATGCTAGATGATTTTTTAAGTTATTCCATTATAACACTTTCTGCCATCAAAGAAAAAGAAAAAAGAAGTTGGTTGTGGGAGATATACATGAATGCGTTGTTACATAGTTTTATTCAGATAATTCCAATGGATCATAAGACCCGTGAGGATACAACAAATACATATAAACTTGACAGCGATAGTGAAATATATATACAACATTATACCAACAATTAACATAATCAACAGAAAAGTATTCATATTTATAAGGTAACAATTAATACTTTAGCAGTTAATGTTGTTGATAGTTTGCTTTTACCGCAAAATATGCAGAGAAGGTGACTGAACCATCACATTGAATCGCTAATATGTTAATGCACATAGTTATATTAATTTATATATAATGTTAGATTTAACTAGCGTGATAAATGGGAAGCTTCTAACTAGTACACAAATGTATATACATAGTTTGTAATAAACAAATATACACTTATAACGTAAACATGCAACTTTACAATAACATAAAAAACGGCTATTGTAAATGTATTATTTATATACCATTGATTTTCTAATTTCAAAGGCTTTATATATAAAGACGCTAAGGTTTCGTTGTGTCTTTTTGTTTTCGCATTTGAAAAGTTCTAAAAATTTGATCATGTTAGGTCTTTTCCAAAAATATTTACTTATGTAATGGTTTCTTATTTCATTAAACATGCAACATTCAATAACAAATATGAATATATGCATAGATTGTAAACTATGTCTTGACATTAATCAAACAATACAAGTATGTATACAAGTCGAACAGGAAAGGTAACATTCACACAGTCAGCAGAATAAACACGCATACAAAACAAACAACAAATTGAAAGGATAATAGAAGCAAATTATGCGGCACTACAAACAAAACAAAACAAAGGTAAAACAATAGGGTACCGCCAGTGACAAAACGACCGCTGGGGTTTAAACCAGTGTCTAATGTGCACCAACCTTCACTCATACCTTATTGTAATACCAGTTAAACGGGAAAAAGTGTAAATAAAGTAATCATCTCTAGGCTGATCAAGACATTATTAATAGGCAGTATAATAGGTAAAACACAAAGATGATCATGATATATGAATATAAAAACAAAAGCCTTGAAAGCCACAAAGCAAGTACTCAGATACTTGGTGGCCGAAACCAGAGCAACATCAAAACAGCTGTTAAGGACACGAAAAGACAATTGAGTTGAATTGGAGTTTGTAGTCGCACCAACAGCTAAGGTCATATGGCGGTTTCCAGCTTCCACTGGTGGAGGAAACCCCAGGTACCCCTCCGGGCAATTTTCGTGCACGAGCAGGCACCGGGGTAGAACCACCGACGTTCCGCAAGCCAGCTTCTTAACATGATGATTCCTAGGCTCCTAGAACCCACAGCTGTGTGGGGCAAGTGATTTCAAGTCAGAGAAACTAACACGGACGCTCCCACAAAAACGACAAGACCGTTGATCTAAGTATAATACTTTCTATAAATAAACATTCTCATAAGGATTCTGTTACAACATCTGTTTAGATCTATGTCGATACCTGATTCGGAATTAATAAGAGTCGGAATGGTTGCCTCAATTTACATTCTAATACAATTTACGTTCGTCCTGTGAGCCCATTATAATTTCCGGCTTTCAGCTGGAACTATACGTCATTTTCTCCAATAAATCCTTATGATCTATATTTTTATCCTGGATTTTGTTTGGAAGATGTTCCTCCGCTATTATCCTAGACTTCACAACACGAATTATAAGAATCTCCCGCTGAAAAAAAAGTTCCGTTTCTTTGATATGTGATATTGATATGTTATTACCAGACAGGACTGGGAACGTATGCGTTTGATGTGTATTTAACAATTAATGTAAGCGATGCTGATGTCCTTAAAGCATTTTAGGTCTGACTGCCCATACATTTGCATATGGATCTATGTACCATACATTAATTGTTATTTACTGCTGATTAGATTATTAGAGGATATGGTATGGAGGGAATTCTACATGGTCTCGTTTGATTGTGCACCCTAAAACCTGGTTAAACCCTCGAACGCCCTTTTGTCATTGACTGTTACAAGGTGGCACCCATATTGTCCATTACGTAGTCCGGCCTTAATTCCATTAAGCGATGGAACAGCTTATATTAACAGGATTTCATAACGGATATTTCGACGATAAAACACGTTTAAAAACATTTTTTACTGAAAAAATGTTATAACCTGTTTAAAATTAAAATTACAATATGCAAACTTTTTAAGCCGAAATTAAGCTTTTATTTCATACCCCAGTCAACCCCGTTTTTGCTTCTTGTAGAAGGGGTTGGGTGGGGTATGAACTTAATACTCGGACCACGTAATGCAACCATTTTATGTTTCTGATGTCATAAACTTTGCTTCTGTGTTACCTTCTGATTGCGTATTGCTTTTTGGCAGTGTTTTGTGAATCCTACAGTTCCTGTTCGGTTTTTGTAACTTCTTTTAGAAGATCATTAATGGACATATGAAAATTGAAGTAGCTATCCCGCAAACAACAGCCAAATTTTACAACATATATACACCGTTTTTTGATAAAAAGAGTTATATAGAGTTATATAGGAAAACCATTCAAACAACTTTTGTTTTCAAGAACAAGTGTATAATTATATACATGTATTGGCATTTTTTCAAGAATGATCATTTTGCCCTAGACATTTTAATCCAATAAAGTCGTCGTGAAAAATGGTTTTAGCCGGGAAATCCCCTGTGTATACACATATATAAAGACAAGCTTAAACAAAAACCTTCTCCGAATATGTAAATCAATTTTCATTTTAATTATAGCATTTTTTAAGGAGAATCACTGACGGTTCGAATAAAATGTTTGGAGCTAAAGTCCATTAAATTCCTAAAAATCAATTTTGGTTTTAATTATAGCATTTTTTAAAGGAGAATCAGTGACGGTTCGAATAAAATGTTTGGAGTAAATACCCATTAAATTCCTAAAAATTCATTTGTTTCGATTATACATATCAGAGCAGCGATATCAACTATTTTAACGTACACAGCTATTAAACAATAGCTTATTTGTTTAAGCATTTGTTTGTATAACTTATATCCTATATATACGTGTACAATAATGACGTCAATAGCGTGAACAGATGCATGACGTCATTGTGTAAAAAAAACCATTAAAATGTTAGTTATTGGTGACGTCGATGCAAGAAAAAGAATCCACCATGAGTTTATCCATGTGAGATAGGTAAATCTCACCCTCGGGATCATAATTGCAACCAGGAACTCGGCTTACCTATCTCACATGGATACTCATGATGGTTTCTTATATTCTCACATTAGCTCTCATGAACAGGCTCAATAAAACCGAGTCTGCTACTTTATTCTCATGGTTGTGTTTGTTGCTTCCAAAGGTTCTCCCTTGCAAATTAAGTCCATAATGTAAAAGGGCATATAGGTCTTTGATCTTCTTATTTCCTTTGTATATATATCTTCTTTCTTATAAAAACACACTGTATCATTCCTGCAAGCATTAGTTTAAACGTATTTTTTACATCGATTGCGAAATATGTTCTTGCAACTTATATTAATCACTCTCGATGGTAGAACCATTATTACACTATGTGGATTAGTTATCTTGCTCAACGATAAGTAACATTTCCACCACGAGGAATACTCGATCTGGATTACGATGCTCTACCACTGGACCGCGCACTCCACTGTACATTCAGCTGATTGGTGCACGGTTAGTGAAACTTCAAACCAACGGTTTGATGAGGGTCTTATGAATAAGTCATTATAACATGTTCAAAGGTATATTCATATTAATTAATGATATGTCGCGTGTATTTGTTTTTAACGACCAGCCATTCAAAATGCAGATCTTAATAAAGGATATGACCTGTATTAAAAATTGTAGATCCTGATATATCTACAAGAATAAAATATGAATTGTTTTCAATGTGCAGACTTCCATATGGTTCAGACTGTATGATCATCTACTCTTATACCTAAATCAACCATGCAGGTGCTAAATAGTATGTGTATGATATTCATTACTACAATATGTGTATTTAATGTACAAAATCAACGTCATGGTGTAAGCCATGTTCATGGACGAACAGTTACATATACATATTGCAATACAGTTATTTTTTCATCTTAAGAATTGTGTAATAATGCACATAATTAGGTGGGCATGGCATTCGATATAAGAAGAAGGTTTTTGTTATACATTTGCTAAAGAACGTAATGATACCATAACATTTATATCACGAACCGTGGTGGTATATGTTTACTTAAATGTTGGCGATAAAAAATACAATTTATACATTTTGAACATTGGTACATTCCGTTATTCGTGAACACTGGAAATCATTATATTCTGTATTACTGAATTCGATCTGCTGCGAACATCAGTCCATATCATGCAAGTGTTTATGTTGTAATCTCCCCCTTATTAGTCCGTTGGGGTCTACGAGTACAAACAGTATGGCTTTGATGTATAATATCGCTTGTGGTGCGTTATTACGTGGTCCGTAAAACCCTTTTACGTCTCACACCACAATTAATTGTCTATATGGTCCCATTGTAATGTTTTTGTTCGTGGCATAGAGATAAACAGATTTTACAACATGTATTTATGCTTAAATTCTTCATTGATCCAATATCTGCAATTTAAAACACATTTAACAAATATTTACCATATGGAACTTTTTTTAATGTCATGTTTGCGTGACGCCTATCAACATTTAGACAAAAATACAACCCCGTGGTGATTAGACCCATGATGTGTAAAATGAGGCAGAATTAGCTAGAAATCTTATATCAACATGCATTTTTCTGTGATCTCTTCCTAAAATGCTGTAGATTTAGAACCTGGTAAAGATAAATCAATGTATCCTGTAAAATGTAGAAAAGCGAACTTGTTTTTTTATCTACCTCTTTCATCTGTAGTATTCAAGGGAGATAATAGTGGCGTGAGTCCTTTATGTTCGTGGTGACTCATACTTTCTTGTATTAGCCGTAAATGTTCTATATGCGTGTTTTTGTTCGACTATGTTCTGTGAATGTTGTATTTCCTTATCGACTTTAATACCTACCTTTACTTTTGCTCGCGATACCAAACTGCGACGAATGCCATTACGTGGTCCGAGTATTACCTTTCATAACCCATCCAACTCCTTCTCCAAGAAGCGAAAACGGGGTTGGCTGGGGTGTGAAATAAAACATTAATTTCAGCATAAATAGTTGGAATATTGTAAAAGTAAATAAAACATATAAATGTAGGTTAAAACAGGTTATCGCATTTTTTTTAGTAAACAATGTTTTTAAACGTGTTTTATTGTCGTAATACCTGCTAATAGAAGCTTTCCCAACACTTAATGGAATTAAGACGGGACCACGTAATGTAATATAATCACGCAATCGTTACAGAAACGTCTCTTTGTAAATAGCCAGGATGTTTTGCATGTTTTACTATTCAATGCCTACTTACAACGATTAATGCATTTGATTTGCGACTGACATGTAGATTGTTAACGGCACTGGAAGAATGAAAAACGTATTTGTTTGAGTGTTTTATGTAGGCAGTTCCTTAAGTTGTCGTAATTAAACAAAAGAATGGCACACGTAAATACTTTACTTAGGGATGGCGGGAATTTCTTTATTTACACTGTCGAGTTTTACTGGGATGACAGTAGGGTAAGTGTGAGGTTTGGTGCACCCTAAAACCTGGTTTAAACCCCCAGCGGCCTTTTTTGCCACTGACTGTTCGAAGGTGGTAGCCCTATTGTCAACCATTTTGTGTTTGTTATGTCTTATATGGCATTTTAGTCATCTTTAAATTGTTCTGTTTTTGGTTGACTGTCATCCTTGAATGCTACTTTCCCTGTTCAATTGTTATGTCTTATTGTTCGGGTAATGCGAAAACACAAAACTCTCATTATCAACCGCGTAAACTGTATTTTTAAAAAAAAAATCGAATTCGACTAGTTTACTTTATAAGGTCTACATGTAACTGGATAATTGGAGTTGCACATAAAACCACGAACTGTCGGAATAGTGCGATAAACATTGGAAACTACCATATCAATCATTGAAACGGACAATAAACGTGTTACAGAATAAAAATCAAAGATCATAAGGCTAGATTTCCCAGTATTATGCTACAAATGTCATGTGGGACCTTTATCTTGTTCGGCTGCTGTGTATACGTCTATACACTTCAAAAACTACAGGGAGGTAGTTTAAACTCATAACCGCTGCTCCAAACTAAATTCCATTTTGTGTATTTCGCTCTTTGAGGCATAGTATTTTGTTAGATACTGGGACCATACGCCGCTGGACATGGGGGAAGAAAATATATATGTCCACCGCCATATGCATGCCATCTTCGGGATGGTTAACATTATGTACTATTGATTTTATGAATATTGAGTTCTGCTCAACCCGGGGCTAGAGAGCGTGAGCGGTAGCTAGCATATTTCACTACCGTTCATGAACAGTCTCAATCAAACCGAGACTGCACTATTTCGTATGTGTCGTGTTCTACCGTTTCCAAAGGTCCACTCCCATACTCTTTTAAATACCATCGTACATTGAGGGGAAGTTATTAAGCCATTAAAACGTCTACCGAATTTCATTTCATTTGTTTAATTGACAATTCAAACCAATACATACGCCACCTTGGCGAAGGGTACAATGGAACTCGACAAGAAATATAACATCAAATGGCGATACACACAATGGGACACCAGTATGTATTGGACAAAGCAACAATGTGAATGCCATGTTATCCCAACTGGAACAATAAAAGATGTTACAAAGACCCAATATTTATATACATATATCGGTGGTACATTCTGAAATACTGTTTTCTTACTTTAATTTTGAATAGGTGATTTCACTACTCCAGGAGGCTTAAAAGGCTCTGAGTGCTGTTTAATCGTCCTTAGGATATGTTGTCTGCTTTTCTTAATTTATCATTTTGACTATTATTTGTGATACGCAGGCTTTACCACCTCTACCCCCAACAAAATTCTGTTTTGTTTATATTGCCTATTGTTTTCTAGAATATGGCAAGACACTTTGTTAGAATTGAGACCATACGTTATATGCATACCAACTTTGAGATGGTCTAAATTGTGTATTATTGACATTTTAAACATTGCTATCTGCTCAAACGCGGACTAGCGGTCATGTACAGTAGCAATCATTTTCAATACCGTTCATGGACAGTCTCAGTCAAACCGAGAATGCGACACATTTTCTTCATTTATTGTGTTCGGCGATTTCCAAATTTTCCCCGTCAAACTCTTTGGAATAGGCCCATACATCCCGCTAACACTATGTTCACCTACTAATGGATGCTTGCAATCGTGATATTCCATTCAGTTTGAAATATTGACATATTTATTCACGTATATATATATATATATATATATATATATATCCGCTATATGAAGTTGATCTATTACAAGTCAAGTTAAGATTTTTGTAACAACAAATGCATTGCAGCAATGCGTTATATTACCTTTATATCAGGTATTGCCATATCTTTGTTTTCATTTGTTGGTGCATTTGTTTAGTTTTGCGAAAAAATGTTTTACAGCATTTTTGAAACTATATCAGCTAAACAAATCAGCTGATAATTGGTATAACAGCTGACGTAGCTTCTTCTCATCATTAGTAGAAAAACGAGTGGCATAACCTTTCTAGCAACACGTATGAAGTGTTTTACGATTATTATAACATCATTACATACAACACGGAGTGTAGACTGATTTATGGTAAACTCAAACTATCTGTGAGATATCAGAAAGGTGTAAGACCAATTATTCACCTGAATCTACGATAGATATGCCAGATCGATTAACACATGCAATCTGTTTATTGTATGTATTAAGTATACTGCAGACCAACTGGAAAAGCATCTAAGATGATATACATGTAAGGTTTTCGACCGATTAGTATAATACGTTTGTAAAGGCCATTTGTGTAATAATCGCACTCATCGTAAATCAAGCAAGAAAGTGTGCTACGGAAGACTCATTTGGTTAGACTCTCGACATATTGTCGCCCAAAATAATTCAGCTATTTGTTTTCTTTAACTATTTTCTATTTGCATTTTACTAACAAGAACTTTGACATGTTGTTAGAGAAAGTATGCGAACATTAATGTGCTGAACATAGAGGATCTGACATGAGTTGTCATTTCATACAAATTTTTATTAAACTAGGAGGCTCGCTTAATAACAAATTCCTGGACGACTTTAATAAAATTTTGTTTGAAATGACAACGAGTGTCTGATCCTTTTTATCACATGGCTCAACTACACATTATTGCTTGTGGTGAATCTACATACGGCGGACTTTTACCCTCACAACATCGCCGATTCAGTGCTATATCCACGGACTCCACGGAGTAAACGGGTGTTCCGGGACATTGACTAGACGAACGTACAGACACTGCACTTCAACGACCGACTGATTCGGTCGCCTTGTATTACACATGGTTGATATAAGGAAATACGTAATGGGTATATTATACGAAATACAAGCAGTTCCATGCGATAAATTGTTATATTACATATGTGTCTGTGATTTGTATAGGAAATACTAGGAATAGAAAAGCTATATCTCTTCGTTTGCTCTACTGCGAAATATCTCCCAGTGGGAGTTATTTCGCAGTACGGAACATTGCTTGGCCTTTTCCGTCAGTGGCGGGAACGCCAAATGACATTCCGATTGTTTTACGGACGTCGTCGTCAGATTCCGTCACTAGGAAATACCGATTACGGAAATTAACGAAAAGTTCCGGTTCCACTTGTTTTGTGTCTTGGCGTTCTCGTGCAAACTGGTGTAAAAAGGCGTGAATCATAAGAAATATTAATACATCTACCGAAAACAACTCTACATAGAGAGTTTTTATTCGTTTAAATCATCACAAAATATGTAATATATAGTTTAATAACCAGCGTTTTGGAGATACATGAAATATTTCCCTCGGGAGAGAAATTGCCCCGACAGAAGAACTCGTTTTAAAGCACTCGTTCTTATATCGGAGTAATTTCTCTCCCTCGAGAAATATTTCCGGTATCTCAAAAACACTGGTAATATTTCATTGTCTAAAAAATGCATGTGCTCTATTAGTCCAAAACAATGAGTTTTAGCGGTGTGTTTATTTTAAAACTGTTTTTTTTTTCAGCGTGTAAAACTGTATAGTCCTGCAATGTAAACGTTCATGAAGTGTACAAATAAATGTACACTTTTTAAGAACGTTGTATTGACTGAATGATTCTACTTGTTCACAAGGTTCGCGATTGCTTTTGGAGTAATTATCTCTCTCTTTCTCTTTCATTCTCTCTCTCATTATATATATGTATATATATCTATGTCTCTCTCTCTATCTCGCTCTCCCTCTCAATGAGTAGTGAATTATCCTTCTGCTTTGTTGTTTCAGGTAAAGCACAGACCGGTAATATGGGTAAGTACTATTACAGATATAGCATGCTCCGTAGATGACACTATACTATATGTAAGTCACTTCTAAAGCACCTTATTTATCTTATAACACTCAGCACCATGTATTAGAGCATTGTTTTAAAATTCTCAACCAAAAGTAAGAAATAAATCCACTATATAATAACATTAACATAGTTTGTGTGTTAGGCCTTCTCATTTCTTACTGGTATGGTTTTGTCTCTTCCTGTTTATCGCAAGTGGCATCTTGTTCTCGTGGATTTGTGTTTCTATTTTCTTTCTGATAAAGAATTGCCATTCCTTTTTGACACCTTCAACTTCATGAAGGTTTAATTAATTATTTTATACTGAGGTCGTTATTCATTCTGAATTTGCCTCTTTTTGTCAACTTTATTATGCAAAGAATAAATGCAGGGACTAGATTTCCTTTACTTCTGTTTTCAAGAAAAGTCTGAATAACGCATCAAATGAACACCATGGTATTATTAAAATTCCATCATCATGGACCACCTGGACAATATAAAAGCTTCATATTGGTCCTATAGAAACCACAGCACCCATACGCAATGGCACCGTAGGTCCACACATCACCAGAGGCAAAACGCAAATTAAATATACAATGATTAAGTCATACCGAACAAGAAGGGACATGCATCCAGACACCCTTTGACCTCTAGACTGGCTGTCGTCTCAGTGGTTATACCTAATTTTTTTGTAATCAGAATCAAAATCTTAAAACCAAAAAATGTGTATCAGTCTTTTTGCTGAATAGATCTGAACCACGTATGTGGAGCCACTTATGTTTGAAACCAGTAGTTCTAAGATGACTTAATTTACATTTAATTTTGTGATTGCTTCTGTTGTCTCAAATAGTAAAAACATGAACAAATATAAATACCGTCTAGTTGAAAATAGATATAAAAATCGAACATGACAAGTAGCATTCAAGGACGACAGTCAACCACAAACACACAGAGAAACAAAGAACAACTTTAAAGATGAATAAAAGGCCAAATAAGACATCACAAACACAAAAGGGTTGACAATAGGGCTACCGCCTTGGAACGGTCAGTTGCAAACAAGGCCTCTGGGGTACATATTGATAGCAATTCAGTTCAAGCTATGCGGAAAATTGTGGACTCACCAAGTCACACTAACGACTTCAAAACAACGAAACAAGTGGAACCCTTGCTTGACGTTCAGCATATAAATGGCAGTGCTAGAACTGGGAGGCCTGGTGTCCGTGTGAGGGTATCATAGCATGTATCTACGGAGTGGTATTGCAGCAACATTGATCATTGCACACGACACAGTGATATGACTAAGGTTGTTGAAAACGGCGTTAAACCCCATACATGCATATAGAAACACCATTCCTGCATAAATTGGCTGTGTACTATGGTTCTTACTGGTACCAAAATTTAATTATTCCGGTTTGAATGCTCACATGTTACACAGTGTACAACACAACTACAGTTATCGCTCTTTTAAGGTTTTGTAATTTTTCTGCACAAAGGGAGAGCAGATATTCGGTAAACTGGCAAGTAGTATTGTAGCCAATAGTCTCTCTTTAGACTTTGCAAAATCGATTTAGGAGACAAAGCGAATGTTTAATAGTCTATGTTTGATATTATGGACACGTGGGTATCAATCAAAATACAAATAAAACCTTTAAGGTAAATATATACCGTGACCACGTATAGCAGTAGCATGTTGATAACCTCGTGCGTTCCTATAAGCAATCATCAATCCTCACTTTCATTATGCACTTGCGTTTGGCAAATCGGTTCTCTATCAGTACACGTGCATAAATATGCCTAGTTGAATTGAACTGAATGTTGTTTAACGGTTCATCAACACAGTATAGGTTATTTAGAGCCGCAACAGAGAGAGGGGAAGGGTACATAGGAATCCGTGAACCGTGCCCTACTCATATTATCGAATAGATTCCTATGGTTCTTTAACGTGCTCGGATAATAGAACGATACACGGGACCGCCCGATTTAGGTCCCCATCCGACGGACGAGACTATGGGAAAGTGTCTTGCCAAAGAACACACTGACGAAACTCAGTGGCACCACGGAGGATTGAATCCAGGGCCTCCGGTTACAAGTTGACTCTGTAAATTAAAAGAACATAGTTTTGGGTTCAAAATGAATATATTATCATATGTATTACTATTATTAGTAGTAGTAGTAGCAGCTTATCCCATGGTCTTCTGTCCATCGTCCGTCCGTCGTCCGTTAACGTTTTGATGTCAACACTCTAGCACCTTCGTTTTTCATCCGATCTTTACCAAACTTTACCAGATTGTTAATTCAATGAACGAGTACAAAAACCAGTAACACCGGAGTTATTGCCCCAGAATTAATGAACATTGCTACATGTATATTTTGTCTTGTCAACACTCTAGCGTCTCCATTTTGTTGATATGTATGAAAGTTTGGTCGAGTTCGAAAGTCAGCCACATCGGACCAGTAATACTTGAGTTATGGCCCTTAAATTATTGTACTGAAAATGGCAATAATTTGTCTTGTCAACACTAGCGCTTCCATTTTGCTCCTCCATTTTCGCTTCCTATCTTTACCAATCTTTGCCGTTCTATACGAGGAATGGAAATCCTATCTTTATAGAGGAAAACAAAAGCCACACGCACGAACAATGACAATACTGTCTTACAAAACGTTAGTAGGTGATAACGTCATCGCACTCAAGGGTATGCAAGAAAAGAAATCGACCATAGATATCCGGCTCAAACGCAGACCCTCGACCACGATCATTCCCAATCTTCACCGGATACCCATGAAAGATTCTTGTCATCTATAGCCCTCAACCCCCCCCCCCCCCGCCCCACTCCCCATCCGCCCACCCCTCCCCATCCCTTTTGTAGTACATCCAGTATAGCGCTACATACACTCTTGGGCGAGGACATCTTGTTATTATTATTATTATTATTATTATTATTGTTATTATTATTATTATTATTATTATTATTATTATTAACCTCGTCCGGCACATGAGGACATAAACCCGGAAATCCCCGTTTGTTTCATTATATCGACGGAGCACATTCAAATACAGAGGCATATATTCCTAAGTAAGAGCAGGACACTACTCTATAAAAACTCTCAGAAAGATAATCCGCAGATGAGCCGTTAAACAGCAAGTCAATATTTTTCCACGATGCCATTGACTGTCCATTTAGACAAGTGGCATGGTTATCTGGAGACTCAGTCCGATTTATATGGAATATGAATCAAACCACAATAATACAAAATGTGTTTATATGTCTACAGTTCTCGTAACATCATCGAAGTTATGTTGGTGCCGTTTAGTACTTGGTTGGGTGACCGTCTGTGAAAAACATTTGCTGCGTTTCTATTCTTCTTATTTTTATGTCATTTTTGTTATGTTTTTGTTATTTTTTTAATAATTCAATTGCACATTTGCCTTTTTTACACTGTCATTTTAAAAAAAGAGTTTTCTTTACTTATATCGACTTGTTCACCTTGTGAACTGACAATCACTGACCATTGAGAATCAATGACCTTGATAATAATATGCTTGTTGAATGTATTCAGTACTTCAACAAAATATCAAACGACATACTTTTTGTGATTTTCTGTCGTTACCTCGTCAAGATTATATTCCCATTTACTCTTAGTAAATTGATCGCTAGTTACAAAAACGAAGTTTTTTTTAATTCGGCTTTTGTATTCATGCACTAGTTCTATAACATATAACGTCACAAAATACTTACTAAATCTTTCATGGAGACATTTAAATTTTGATTAATTTTGATTATTTTTTTTCTTTTTCAAAACGTGAAAATAATAAATAAAAAAAAACACCATAAAAAACGTTGAAAATTGATGGTTATAATCCCGACGTTAAATATTATTGAACTATAGTCAAACTTGCAGATAGCCTTACCGATACAAGATGGACTGCATGATGTTAAATATGCAGTAAAAGCTGTGTTTAATCACATTCTTCTCCAGATAAAAACAACCACTTTTCATGACTTCTATTTATTATGAAACTTTACATTTAAACTCTGAGTTACAGTCATATGGTTATTAAAATGGTTGTTGTTCACACGCTTGACTGAACATATTTTCTCTTAAAAGTATGTTTATGTCCGTTTCGTAAAGTCACAGGTATACGGTTAACAACAGTTATAATCTGAAATTCTAATACACCCGCACTATATAGCCTAGTTTAAAATATCTCGTTATATTGAACGATATATCACTGTAATTTTTGCAACGTTAGGAGAATAAGCATTGCGCATTGCGAAAGATTTCAGATGTTTGCGTTATTTTCACATTTTAGAGGTATTATAATAGAAATAGAACATCGTTTACGGTGAATTATCTATAATATATCACGGTTTGGAGTTCAATTGTAAACAATAATTTCTCGAGCCCTGGGCTCGTGACATTATTGTTTACAATTGAACTCCAAACCGTGATATATTAAACGATAATTCACAGTAAACGATGTTCTATTTCTTAAATATAGTAGCGCATGCAAGTACTACCACTTGACAGGACGACTATGTAATGAGCCAACGTTTATCTATCTCCTTTAAATGTTTCTGTTTTATGCAAAAAATGATTGTGTTTTTTCTCCTTCAAAATATAGTTCCTGGGGAACTGTTCCTATAAGAGAAACCTTTATTATTCTTATCCCGTAGATGAAGTTCGTGTACAGATTTGTTTCAGTACTTTAAACCCTTAATCCATCCATACATTATCATATACTTTCTGATACATAATAGATGAACTATATAAAGTGGTTCATAATACACTTTTGGCAAACGCGAGACGATTTAGACTGAGTGCATATTTGCTCTTTTGAAAGAAATTACTGAGAATAAACTGAAGTTACCTATATATCACCGCCGAAGTCCAGTGGATAACACGGTTGACTATGGATCCACCCAGCGTCTCCGTGGCCGAATGGTTAACGACTTTGCGTTGTAAACCTTCGCCTCTCACCGCTGCGGGTTCGAATCCCACTGGGAGCTCGACTTGTAAGTGAGGAAGTGTCGATTCTTACGGATGATGGGAAGTGTATAGTACTGCTTCTACCCAGGAAAAGTGGGTGGTCTGCCTCCACCACAAAAAATCGACCGTCATATATAACCTTACATGGGTTGAAAATGACGTAAAATGCCATAAAAACAAACAAATAGACTATGGATCCGGATATCAAGGAATCGAGCCTCAGTGGCGTCACTTGGTTACTTCGCTGTGTCCTTAGGCAAGGCACTTACCATAGCTTCGTCTGTCGGATGAGGACCCGAGGTTTCTTGTATCTGTGTTGCCATCAGAAAACCATACGAATATGTTAGATGTAGATATAGAAACCCAAGCAAATAAGAGAATACATCAGTAAGGGTAAAACAAAAGCATGCATACAAGTATTACAGGAAATGCAGCATTCAGTGATCACAGTCAAACAAAACCACGCACTGAAACCAACAATAACTACAAAGATGAACAAGAAAAACTTGATGCAAAGCATCAATTCGGCGCCAAAATTTTGAAGAATTAAAACATACGTTATTAAATAACAGTACACGTGTTTATCAGTTATTTTAACTATCTTATCATCAGTACTTAACCTTGGTATATTTAGTGGCCATGGACATAATATTAACAAACGTTGCTATGTTGACTTGGTTAAATGTATTTTGAATTAACTAGGTCATTCAGACAATTTTCCAAACGGTTTCGTTGCAGGACTTTCCTTAAAATGTGTTAAATGAATTGACTGCATTAGGTTTAAATAAATAGTTTATGGAAAGATAAGGTGATGAATGCCGAGTGATTACAAAGTCGTTGTTGAAACATTTGGAGAGAAAGCTAAGTAAGCCAAGAATTAATGGACAATGCACTTCACATATCTGTTTGAATTTTTAAAGTCGTTTTTATGCCATGAAGGGCCAACAGACGATCAGTTTTAGACTAATTGTTTTTGTTTTGTTATTAAACCTAGTACTGTATCACATGAACCATCTATACAGGTAACTGATAATCTACTCATTTGAATTAGTGGCTGGAGACGAGGGACAATAAGACACAATGTTGCATGTCAATCATTATAAAGGGTGTACGCTATAGAAATAGTGTCATGTTTAAAGACAACATGGTACTGTCTGAGGATCCAACTGACCTCTGGATTCAAAGCCCAGTGCGCTACTAACAGTGGTAATGCCGACTTTTTCAGTTGTAATTTGAAATGAATCTGCTATTTAATAGCACTTGTGAATATGATCATGATATTTTTATTTATACCCGTAAAAAAAACTCAAAAAAAAACACACAAAAATATAGTTTTATAAAAAAAATTGGCACAGGAAGAAAACAATTTAATAAAATGGGTATTCAAGCACATGGACAGGTAAAAATTTAACTGAGATTATTGAAATTTTAAAAAGAAAATTGGTAAATGTTTATATTTATGTTTGTCGGTCTGTCCTAAGGGTCTGGTGCTGAATCTAAGATATCCAGGCACCAAGTGCCTATTGGACTGCTACAGTTAGGATGATGTTCGACATTTCCATGAAAATGGGAGTAATGCAGAAATGACCGCGCTCGACATCTTCATAAACATGAGAGAAATGCAGAAATGACTGCGGTCGACATCTCTATGAAAAGGAGATAATGCAGGAATAACAGCGCTCGAAATCTCTGTAAAAGTGAGAGTAATGCGCAATGACAGCGCTTGACATCTCCATAAAAATGGGAGTGATGCAGAAATGACAGCGCTCGACATCTCCATGATAATGGGAGTAATGCAGAAATGACAGCACTCGACATCTCCGTGAAAATGAGAGTAATGCAGAAATGACAGCTCTCGACATCTCCATGAAAATGACACCGCTCGACATCTCCATGATAATGGTAGTAATGCAGAAATGACCGCTCGACATCTCCATGATAATGGGAATAATGCAGAAATGACAGCGCTCGACATCTCCATAAAAATGAGAGTAATGTAGAAATGACAGAGCTCAACATCTCTATGAAATGACTGTATTGCAGGAATAACAACGGTCGACATCTCTGTAAAAGTGAGAGTAATGCGCAATGACAGCGCTCGACATCTCCATAAAAATGGGAGTCATGCAGAAATGACAGTGCTCGACGTCTCCATGAAAATGAGAGTAATGCAGAAATGGCAGCGGTCGACATCTCCATGAAAATGAGAGTAATGCAGAAATGACAGCGGTCGACATCTCCATAAAATGGGAGTAATGCAGAAATGACAGCGGCCGACATCTCCACGACAATCGGTGTAATGCAGAAATGACAGCGGTCGACATCTCCATAAAATGGGAGTAATACAGAAACGACAGCGGTCGACATCTCAATGAAAATGAGTGTAATGCAGAATTGACAGCGGTCGACATCTCCATGAAAATAGGAGTAATGCAGAAATGACAGCAGTCGACATCGCCATGATAATGGGAGTAATGCAGAAATGACAGCGGTCGACATCTCCATAAAATGAGAGTAATGCATGAATGACAGAGGTCGACATCTCCATAAAATGGGAGTAATGCAGAAATGACAGCGGTCAACATCTCCATGAAAATGGGAGTAATGCAGAAATGACAGCGGCCGACATCTCCATGAAAATGGGAGTAAAGTAGAAATGACAGCGGTCGACATCGCCATGAGAACATGTAAAACACTGGGCGTGAGACATACACCCGTGAGGAATTTCCTAACTAGGCATGGGACCCTTACGAGACATTTTGAAATGTCAACTTTGGTCGGACACCCGCAACCCCCCATAACAAACCGTAAGGATATACTTTAAATCGAGAGAATTTATTTAGTGTAGATTTATTTAAATCGTTTCCATTTATTTAAATTTGGTGCAGTCCATGTTAAATAGTGAAAAAAAATCATGTTTTTGATCTAAATATGTTTTTTTAAAACAGCGCACTATTGTTCCATTTCATAATTTCAGTCCTTATTTATTTTGAAGAACTTTGCCGCGATGTGTTGGCGAACATTGCCGCAACTTTGCAGCAAACATCACCACAAGCATCGCCAGAACAGTGCAGAGAAACATTTTATGCAAATGAAGTTTGCTGCAAAGTTGCAGCGAACATCGCCAGAAGATTACAGCTAAAAGCATTATGCAAATGAAGTTTGCTGCAAAGTTGCCGCACACTTTTACCATGCAAATGAGGTCTGCGGCAAAGTTGCGGTGAACATCGCCGGAACATCACCAGAACCTCATTTGCATATTTGTTCGCTGCAACTTTGCCGCAGACCTCATTTGCATGATAAAAGTGTACCGCAACATCGCCGCAAACTTGTTCGCCGCAGCAATGTTTGCCGCAGAGTTGCAGCAAATAGTCACCAGAAGCCTATATTTTTGGTAAGGGTAAGGTTATTGTTCCTTAGTAAATGACATGATCCACCCAATTTGAACAAACTTGAAAGGTCAATGCTAAGATGCTTAACATAATGTTTCATGAAAATTTCAGTGTTGGTTACTGAGAAGAAGACAGATGGATGACAGCCTATGGTAAAGCTGATCTTGCACAAGCCAGTTCAGCTTAGAAAACAATATAAAATGCAGTGTCCAATCTAGGATCTAAAAAGCAGGGGGGATTTTCCCCCCTTCCTCTAAAAATGTGGGGGGATTTTCAAAAGTAAAGGGGGATGGGTTCAAACAAATCTATTACACCCTTTTCATAACACCATTTCGACTGGAAGTCGCATAATTTTGAATATTTTTGATTCCGAGTCTGCGCTCATAAATCTACTTTTGTTTTCAATACATTTGTCTGCATTTGACAGTCAAAATGAAGCATTACAAAATTAGCGATTTCCCGTAAACGAAATTCAAATGCCAAAACTTTCCGATATATCATCGTATTTTCTCATTTCTTAGCAACATTTAATGTAATTTGGCAATAATAATTAATCAAAACGATTTAAAAACGAGAACAATGTGAAAACATTTGTAACGCAGATATTACGATCGATAAATTTCGTTAATTTTTCTAAAATTCGTATTACGCATTTGCCTCGTTTTCAGTCAAAATACAGGGAGACATCGTTTTAATGAAATGATTTTGTATAATTTTTGAATTATTGGTGCATCATTTCTTACAGAAATTCAAGAAATCGCTAAGCAGTTTTATCTCTTGTGTTTTATATCTTATTCTGGTGCGTTTTAAAGCATGCTTTAAATGCCATTTAAACATTTTTAATTACAATCCAAACATACTCAACTATCAGTCCTTTTGATTCCCCATGCCAAGGTCATTCCCCATGCCTAAGGTCAAAGTACTACCACAGTATGTCCGGCGCCGAACAATAAAAGCCAAGACATGACAATACATATAGGGGTTGGCAATAGGGCTACCGCCTTGGAACGGTCAGTGGCAAAAAAGGTCGATGGAGCTTCAAACCAGGTTATAGGGTGCACCTAATCTCACCCTTACCCTATTGTCATCCCAATAAACGGGATAGTGTAAATAAAGATATTCCTACAGGTTATAATCTCTAACAAACCAGACAGCATTAATAGGAATATGTAATAATATGATGTTATTAATTAAGTGTTTTCATATTGGCCGAGTTATTGGTCCAAGGACTGTCATATTGGCCCGCGGCCTTCGGCCTTCGGCCAATATAACAGTCCGAGGACCAATAACTGGGCCAATATGAAAACACTTAATTAATGACATTTTTATTAATTAACTACTTAATATCTCTCTTTATTCCTATGTTTTAAATAGCATTTAAAGGTAAGAAAAAAAAGAGATATATGTTCAATATAACATTTTAATAACAAGTATCTGATTCAACAATTTCCACTGTTACCGCTCGATGCCGCGTGGGAAAATCACACACGAACTTGATAATAGCTATATTTCAGCGAAGTCGATGTAACCGAATTTACAAATAATCAAACCTTAATTATTTTGATTGTCTACATTATGTAGGCGAACTAGTTTATCATCGAAAAGCTGCGACGTTGTGTTTTTTCTTTCAAAATGGCGTCCTTAAAGAAAAGCCTTAAAGAAAAGCCTTGGTCGTATTGGCCGTGTTGGCCGTGTTGGCTTATCCAATCAGATTGCTTGAATTTCATATTGGCCGAGTTTTTTCATACAGGACGAGTTTCTCTCCATATTGGCTTTGTTTTTACCATATGATGCTTGCAGTTTCCGGCAAACCACGGCATATGTTGAGTAGTTAATAATAGGAAATATAAGTATAACACAAAAATGATCATGTATATATGAATATAAAAAGGAGCGTAGAAAGCCACAAACAAAGACTGAAGACAAACATTACCGTCTTTTCAGGATTTAGGTAAACATCATCATATGGTCTGTTTGGTAATAGCACATTTAAAGAGGAAAGCATAGTAGCGAACTGTAAATGTGTGCATGCAGTATTTTGCAAAATGATAGGGTAACAACCTGTTTTGATAAACTTTCTAACAAATTTAATAAATGTTGTATGAAAGAGATCATGACAAAGTATCTTTCGAAATTTGTAAATCACGCCATCATATAAGTCAGGTTGTTATAGTCGTTGTCGCAGAAGAGTTTTTAATTTACCGTATTGTTTAAAAGTAGATCAGGTTACGATTAAAGTTTGCAAACTTTACAGCACTGTATTGTAACCATGATCTTCTTTAAGAAATAAACAGTTTATAAATATAGGTTATGATCCTATCATTTTGCATCTCACTGCATGTTTAGTGGTTTACCCATTTACAGTTTGCCACTATGCTTTCCTGTTTGATTGTGTAATAATCCGACAGATTGTTGACCCTAAGATAACGTCTACCTAAATCCTCTATGGGTGTTATGACGGTAACCTTTGATGTGTTGATGGTCCATCGCATCTTACCATCGACCATCGCATCTTACCATCGCATCTTACCATCGACCATCGCATCTTACCATCGACCATCGCATCTTACCATCGCATCTTACCATCGACCATCGCATCTTACCATCGAGCATCGACGTAGATCGATGGTAAGATGCGATGGTAACATGGCCCTAACAGTACACCGTAAATATACACTACATCACACATGGCAATCAATCAAATTGTAAACATACATCCACTCATGAGTTGTAATTAAAATTAATAATGCTGGAAAAACATTTTGCTTGTACAATAAAAGCAATAAAGTATGTTTAAATCGCAAGTATACGCGTGATGCAACATGCGTTTATCTCCTCATTGTCTATAAAATGTATAATAATATCCACTATTTATTATCATTCGAATGTCATTCCTAGAAATACCGTAAACTGGTTCTCAAACGGTCTGTGTAAATTATTGTTTTTAGTACATTTGGAAGATGGACAGGTGTTCTGGATAACATTTAATATATTTGTATACCTTATCAGTATAATACTTCAATACATATTATCAAAACATGCAAATGCAATTAGTAGTAGTTGTAGCTTTAACAACTGATGCATTTATTGAGCAATTGGCGTGTTTGTTATTTGACAATCATTTTTTTTTTTATTAAGGCATAAACATTTTACAATGTCCATCGCCATCAGCACTGACAAATGTTCAATATTTGACTTCCCTTTGTATATGCAAGTATATATGAAGGTATATGGGACTAAACCAGGGTCTCTAAAATATATTATATACTGAAAGGAAAAAGAAACGCAGGGTGCGTATTTCCGCTATATATTGCATATACTGCACACTTAATTCCATATATATTCCAAGGAAATCCCCAGATGTTTTGTAAAAAAAAAGTGCTGTTCGTTAGAGTACACAACTGTGATGTTGTAGACGTTTTTATCACAGTACACGTTGTAACAAGAAATTCATAAAAGCTGAAGTTCCTCTTTGAAAAATTGAGCCAGTTCAGTCCTGTATTTAATGTTAAGTGATTGCAACATTTAAAGCCTAAGTTTGCTCATCTGCTTGAGCCAAATGCGCATTCTGACGATAATGAAACTTTAAAGGGGTAACCATTGGTGTGTTCAGTGCTGTTTAAACCTTCTTTCTAAAAGGACAGGCCTAATGTCGGCCTGTACCATTCGATTAGCAGTAGCATATTAAACATACAATATATAGCGGAAATGCGCACCCTGCGTTTCTTTTTCCTTTCAGTATATATGGAATTTATTAGAGGTTTTGTTTTTTATTTTAAGCCGGATTGCGTAGCAAATCCAGGCTTATGGTTTGGCGATTTCCGTTTATCTGTCTGTCTGTCTGTCTGTCTGTCTGTCTGTCCGTCCGTCCGTATGTCCGTCTACGCGTTTTGACGTTTTGGTAAAAGTTTTTGTTTTTCCTCAAAAACGAATTGCCAAAAAGCTTTGGAACTTGGCACAAATGTTCAGTTTAAATGGTGAATTCGCAATCCGGCTTTTGCACCACTGTGCTTCACTTGTTTATATTTGTTTAGCCATAATGTATCTCGTTATTTCAGTAATATAAATCCGCGCTTTATTGATTGACGGCTTCAGCTTATTATAATTAAGTACATGTTAATTATGTACCAAACCAAACTATGTTTTGTTGATATTTTATCTATTTATAACAGACGGCTGAAACAATTAAGCATATGTAATTAGAAATAAATAGGTTTCAAAACACTATATTCCTTTTCAAATCCCAAACCAAATTCGTACTTTGCGCAAAACATTCTCAAATTGCCCAGACACTTGGTGCATATTTTGTATCGATTAACCCCTTGTGCAATTCCGAATAGTCCTACACAATTCCGGAATCGTCAGGCATTTTAAGAATTCTTACTTTGTGCAGAGCAGTTCCGGAATCGTCCATATTCTCAGATTGCGTATAACATATACATTGCCATTGTCGTGTTATACTTGTATAGCCTAGTAGTGCTGCCTTGTTTATTAGAGGATATCTGTTTCTTTATTTATACTGTCCAGTTTTATTATTATTGCGTAAGAGTTTGGTTAAACCCCCAGCGTTTTTTTCCCACTGACCGTTGCAAGGTGTTACCCCTATTGTCAACCCTTTTATGTTTGTTTTATCCCATACTTTACTTCTATTTCTCCATGCAATTGTCTTACCTACTTATACCCCATGTATACACACATACCTACTTATACCCCATGCATACACACATACCTACTTATACCCCATGCATACACACATACCTACTTATACCCCATGCATACACACATACCTACTTATACCCTATGCATACACACTTACCTACTTATACCCCATGCATACACACATACCTACTTATACCCCATGCATACACACATACCTACTTATACCCCATGCATACACACATACCTACTTATACCCCATGCATACACACATACCTACTTATACCCCATGCATACACACATACCTACTTATACCCCATGCATACACACATACCTACTTATACCCCATGCATACACACATACCTACTTATACCCCATGCATACACACATACCTACTTATACCCCATGCATACACACATACCTACTTATACCCCATGCATACACACCCCATGCATACATACGTATTCGTAGTGCTGATGGTACAGCCCGCATTTTGACCTTTCTAATGTAGTTTTAAATACATAGGAACTACGCTGTTGCTTTTATTTGCGTTTAGTCTTTAAGGCAAAATACGGACAAAAGAAGGTTAGAGGTCGTCCTAACGTACACATAACAGTTGTTGAAACCCGTGTTTCAACTGGGACAAGAACCCATGGTTTGTCGCTTACACATCCAGCGTTAAAACCACTAATATTTCGAGACTCACGATCTTATTGTTGTTGTTTATTTTCCTAATACCTGTACGCCGTTTGACGCATAAAACTATTTCGGCTGGATTTGTCAGAAGAATTTTAAGGCCGCCACACTTATATAAAATAGTATCGAAAACAGTTGAATTAACAAATCTGCCTCTGAACCCAAGGTGTTTCGATTACCGTGCCAGCCCTGTCACCATTAAACTTACGTGGTTATACTGGCATTTTATTATTTGCTATATACTTGCATCCGGTTTGAAGAGAAAAAACAACATTATTATATATCATACAATATTATCGTTTGTCATTGGCCTAGAAACAGTCACGTGTGATTAAATAGCTTTTACCAATCCCTCTGATAAATAGTTCAAACCATTGAATACTTATGGATTAAATAGTTTTATACTGTTGTGATAAGAAAGAGATTTTAGGACAGGTGGTGAATTATTAAGTGTAGGCGTAATCTCTTATAGTTTATATATTTCGTATTCTTCATTACAAACATTATCAACTTATATGGTGAGGTCACCCCCGCCTCGGGCCTAACCTCTCTATCTATGAGCATGTTAAATCAAAGCACTGAAAGTGCTGAATGCGGCGGGGTTTGTGTAACGGACAAAATCTGAATAGGATGAACTTGCCATGAATAACAAAGTGCAGGAAAAATGAATAGAAATGGGGAAAATAGCGCCCGACGCGAGTTGTTCGTCATTTTTGCGTCTTGTCAATTGGTATAGCGTTCAGATCCGGAATGCCACTCCACCTTTCTGTTCTTGCACAAATGAACTCTACAATCTAAGAAAGTTTTGATAGAATCCGATCTTAAATACAGGAGATATAACGATAACAAGATGTCTATATATGCTATATTCCGACACAATAACAATCCAGCGGTGTCTAAACATGTTTTTCATTTCGTCTTATCATTAATAATAATGCACTGACATCGTGAATCACTAAACAACTTTCGAATAGTTGTTGCTATATAAAATTTTACATAATAAAGCAATAATCATGTTGTTTTCACGTTTTACCAGTAATTTGGCATAAAAATAGTTCTCAAAAATGCGTATTAATATAATTTGTTATATTTTGCTCTTTTTTTTTCAAAGAATTTTGATATATTGTCATTGGAATATTATTGTTTTCCTATTACATACATTGCTCGTCTTAGTTTAAGTCAGTTCTTCTCATTACATTCAGTTCATGCAAACCCGGAGGCACTATTTATCTACGCGGAGGCATATAATTTGAATTCTGTTCGGCTGCCACTTATGTGCTATTTTTATCTCTCAAAGTCATTTTTAGCTCAGAAATCTGGTCAGCCATACCGTTCTGTTAACATTGCGGAAGGGAGTTTGACTCCCCGCCGCAAAAATAAACATGCGTAACTTATAAATCCATTATTAATTTTATTCACCCTAAGGTTTGTTAAGTGCTGTGTAGGGGCTGTGTAAAATCGCCATCAACAAGTCAGTATTGGTATAATTAAAGTCCTTTGGGATCACCAAGCCAAATATGTGTGGCTTTAAAGTAGAATATCACGTAAGTCAGTGCTAAAGGGCGTGAGAGGTGTTGCACCTTATATATAACATCCAGACTCCACCTTATATAACCTCCAGATTCAATAAAACCGAATCTGACACTTCTGTCTTGTTTTTGATGGCTGCTTCCAGGCGATCGTCCGAGACCGAGTGGTTAGAGTCTCTGACTCGAAATCACCTGCCCCTCACCGTTGTAGGTTCTATCCCTCAGGGGCCTAGGAATCTTTATGTGAGGAAGCTATCCAGCTGGCTTACGAAACGTCGACGGTTACTACCCAGGTGCTCGACCGTGTACGAAAATGCCCTGAGGGGCACTTGGGGTCTTCCTCCACCAGTGGAAGCTGGAAAGTCGCCATATGACCTTAGCTATTGGTGCGACTATAAAATCCAATTCAATTCAATTCCATGGTATCGCCTTTTCAGTATTTATTATTATGAAAATCGTGATATTGAGATGCATATTACTTATTTGTTGAGGGAAAAGCCAGCGTATTCAGAGTCACAACCAAAAGCAATAATAAAAATTCTAAGATTTATAACTCGGCATAAAACAAAACATTACCTTGTGTTCGAGTTAAATCCCTTAGTTCGTGTGCTTTTCCCGTCAAAGAACATCTCAGACAAAGCTGGTTTTCTACTAAATATCAACCTCAACTAGCTGTTATGATTACTTGCACGCCACAAACTAACGAGATAAATGAAAGAGAAAGGGTTTCTTAATGAAGTGTATGCGTGCCAAGTTGTTTGATCTCAATTTTACTGTTGAATGTAATGCCTTGCAGCGTTCATAAATTAGATGAGCATTGTGTTCACGTAAGGCTTCAGCAATTGGCATAGTGTTGTAATATGGAACCGTGATGTTTACTCGTTTAAACTCATCTAGGGTTGTATTACGGAACCGTGATGTTTTCTCGTTTAAACTCATCTAGTGTTGTATTACGGAACCGTGATGTTTACTTGTTTAAACTCATCTAGTGTTGTATTACGGAACCGTGATGTTTACTCGCGGAACCGTGATGTTTACTCGTTTAAACTCATCTAGTGTTGTATTACGGAACCGTGATGTTTTTGTTTAAACTCATCTAGGGTTGTATTACGGAACCGTGATGTTTACTTGTTTAAACTCATCTAGGGTTGTATTACGGAACCGTGATGTTTACTTGTTTAAACGCATCTAGGATTGTATTACGGAACTTTAAACTCATCTAGGATTGTATTACGGAACCGTGATGCATGTTTACTCGTTTAAACTCATCTAGAGCGGATGATGATTGCTCATTCTTCAGTTGCATAAGACAACGTGTAAGATCACCCAAAAAGGAGTGTGACGTATATTTGATCGTAACTTTTTCTTTACATGTTTTCTAATAATTGGTGGAAGGTGCGGCGCGATTTTTTTTTTCCAATCACAATCCGACTGTTTTCCTAGTTATAGTTTTGCAACTGAACGTTGTTAATTACATGTATTAGCTTATATGTTTTTTTGTTATTATTTCTAGGGCGGCGTGGCGCAGTCGGTAGCGCGGCGGATTTGTAACCGAAGGCCCCGGATTTAATCCTCCGGCACCACTGGATTTCGTCGGTGTCCTCTTGGGCAAGACACTTTCTCTTAGCCTCGTTCGTCGAATGGGGACCTAATCCGGGCGGTCCGAGCACGTTTAAGAACCATAGATATCTATTCGATAATAAGAGTAGGGCACGGTTCCCGGATTCCTATCTATCCTTTCGCTCTCTCTGGGACGGCTTTAAATAACATATACTGTGTTGATGAGCCGTTAAACAACATTCAATTCAATTCAGTTATTAGTTGCTCTAGGTTGCAGTTTACATATCGAGTACATGTACTCCTATAGGTCAGATACCACTATTGATTTGGGGCTTCTGATTGGTTGAAAAAAGTAAAGGGTCTATTAGGGCATATAGTCAGATTGTAAGGTAGATTCTGATTGGATTAAATTACCCAAATCATAACAAATCCCCATAAAACATCAAAATATTATGTTTCCATCATAAAACATGTTGATATAGGATATTTTGACTGAAATTTGCATTTTTATGGATACAATTTTACTGAGAGTATATTTGCAAAAAGTAAAATTTCTTTACTGCCATCCTGGGGGTGGCCACCTTCAGTGAACTATTAGAGGCTGAAAGCATCAGATTATCCCCAATTTGATGGTCATTTCTGAGTGTCTCTAAGATAGTTCTTTAAAAAAAGTTAGGTTTTATCATCCATTCCGATATAGGAATAGGGGTTGTAGGCCAAAAGGCTATAATGGAGGCCTATGGGAAATGCAATAGTGGTATATGACCTATAAGTGTGTGATACTAGTACATTAAGTCAAACTCCCGCAGTGTCACGCTAGCATGTACGCACACCTCTATAAAAGTAATTGTTCACATTCCCCTGTTTTCCATCTACACTGATATGGCATGCTTTAACAAACAAATTATCAATTATACTGATAAGATATACCTAGAACTGTGTTATAAATAACGAATCAAGCTTCTAATTAGTATATCTTTAATTTGTTTTTTGTTTCAGACTACTACAAGCTGCAATCTTGTCTGCAATCGTTATCACGACATAACATAATTACTTTAACTCATACAAATCAACATATAATCTGTTTTGGCATGTTATAACCCCTAGGGAAACAATCGTACATACAGAAACATAATACATCACAGACTGTATGTTATAATAATTAACAAGAACTCAATAAACATCAAGTGGCTGTATCTTGTCCTGTTTCATCTTCTCAAGAAATTGTTTAATAATAAAAGCAGGTAGATATAAAAGCCGAACAGGAAATGGATCACAATAAATCAAACAAACGCTTTAACACAGACAATCTGACAAGGATAAATACAATAAGATGCAAGGTAAATGACGTCAGAAACAAACATAACAAGGTTGACCCTGTTGACCCTATTGGGCTACTGCCTTGGAAAGGTCAGTATCAAAATGGCCGCTGAGGGTCAAAGCCAGGTTCTAAGGTGCACCAAATGTCACCCTTACCTTATTGTCATATCCTTTAAAACGGGACTTGTAAATAAACCAATCCTCGCCAGGTTATATCGTCTGACAAACCAGACAGCATTAATAGCTAATATGTTTAAGACAAACATGAAAATGTATATATATATATATATATATATATATAAACAGCAAAGGCAAGCAAGTACTCAATGACCTGGCAGAAACCAGAGAAACTGAAGACAAACATCAAAGTAACCGATATATTCTTACGGGTGGCGGGAGGTGTACAGTACTTGTTCTACTCAGGAAAAGTGGGTGGTCTGCCTCCACCACAAAATATCGACCGTCATATATCACCTTACATGTGTTGAAAATGACCTAAAACATCATACAAACAAACAAACAAACGTTTCAGGATATAGGTAGAAACTACCACTGGGTCTGCACTATGTACGGTCTTAACACAAAGAGGAAAACATAGTGACGTACTGTAAGAGGGTCAAACACTAAACATGCAGTTAGTTACAGAATGATAGGGTTATAACCTCTTTTGGTGAACTTTTAGAACAAGTTTAATGCAAATTGTATGAACATGATAATGATCAAGGATTTTACGAAATGGGCAAATCACGTCACCATAGAAGACAGGCTGTCACGCAGTGACAGCCCTTAACATCGTTCCTAGAGCCACAACTCCTTTTTAAGTGTTAACATTATCTGTACCTTCTCATGCATTGCGGACCTACGATTGTCATTGCGACTGGGTGCTATGATTTCTGTAGGACCATTTTACCCATGGTGGTAGCCATTTTGAAACATTAAATAATAAGATGGATCGTCTATCAGAGTTTTTCTAACAGTGTAGAAAGACGAACTCTTAATCATCAAATGTATTACATAATTTACATAATTTGGAGCTTCTTTCCACTTGTTTGTGTCTACCGTTGATCGTTCGAGATTCATTTGCATTAAATATTTTCTTTGCGCATCATTATTTATTCAGTTTAAGTGATTTTCTAAGGCATATCTAGTTTAAGATTATCATTACGTGGTCCGTGTATTAACTTTCATAAACCATCCAACCCCTTCTCCATGAATCGAACGGGGTTGCCTGGGTTATGAAATAAAACCTTAATTTCGGCTTTAAAAGTTTGCATATTATAAAATTAAAACATTTAATAGGTAATTTTAAACAGGTTATCGCATTTTCCAGTACATAACGTTTTTAAACGTGTTTTATTGCGAAATATCCGTGATAAAATCTTGCCAATATAAGCTTTTCCATGGCTTAATGGAATTAAGGCGGGACCACTTAAATCTTTAAACATTTCAGGAAAACGTATTACATTTTTGAAATAATGTTTGTTCATATGTGTTGTTATAATTTGGTGATTGGTTTTTGATGAGATTATTCTAGGTTGTTTATTTTTGCCATTAAAAGTTGATGGATTTATCGATAATGGTTCACTGTCCTGGATTATATTTTGTATTTTGTATTAAGATGGACCATGGATAGGTATCGGAATACTTGGTCATTTAATTGCTGATTTCTAGACTCATTCACTGACTTGTCTACGTCTTATCCTAATATTCTAATGTAATAAAGATATAAATATCGAACAGGAAAAGCAGCATTCAATTACGAGTCAACCACAAACACACGCAGAAACAAATAACAAATTTAAAGATGAATAAAAGGCCAAACAAGACATCACAAACACAAACACAAAAGGGCTGACAATAGGGCTACCGCCTTAGAACGGTAAGTGGCAAAAAATGTCGCTGGGGGTTTAAACCATGTTCTAGGATCTAGATCTAGGTTCTAGAATGCACCAAACCTCAAACTGCAGCATTAATAGGCAATATAAGTAAAACACAAAGATGCTCGTGTGTATATAAATACAAAAAACAATAGTCTAGAAAGCCACAAAGAAGGTACTCAATGACTTGGCAGAAGCCAGAGCAACAAGAGAATAAACCATTGAGGGCACGACAAGACAAGACTGCAGACAAACATCAAACGTCATCGTCTTTTTGGGCTTTAGGTAGACAAAATATAATGGGTATATACCCAGTTTAGTACGGGCTGCAACATGGCACGCCTTTCTTCATAACTAAGAAGAGCAATGCTTGTTTGAACAGACATGAAACATTTCTTTCCATGTGATTGTTTCCTACCTTTGCTATAATATGCTGTTACATCGACGTGTAAACCGTGCTGAAGACTGTTTAATTGAAGTAAAGCAATAATGGGTGTGTTGCAAATGTTACTACTTACAGATGTTTCTGTTAATATTAACGAGAACCTTTACCAGCACAATTTTCTATAACTTTGGTTATTCCGGTTTGTGGAATAAATACAATTCTTAATAATTAATAAATAAATAATAAGATCAATATCTGAAAATAATTTTGTATCATAGATTGTTTTAAGTTGTGAATTAAATAAATTTATAAGTGCCATTTAGTTGATAAACATAAAACCTATCTCACATAGTGTGTGTGTGTGTGTCTTAAATCCACGTGTGTCTAAATACGTTAAGGATACATGTTAAGAAAAAGGCTATGCTTTTCATTACGAGGTCCCGCCTTAATTCCCTTAAACGATGGGAAAGCCTATGTTGGCAGGATTTTATAACGGATATTTCCTGAATAAAACACGTTTAAAAACATTTTTTTTACTGAAGAAAATGCGACAACCTGTTTAAAATTACCTATTAAATGTTTTAACTTTACAAAATATGCAAACCTTTTAAGCCGAATTTAAGGTTTTATTTCATAACCCACCTAGCCAACCCCGTTTATGCTTCTTGGAGAAGGGGTTGGATGGGGTAAGAAAGATAATACTTGGGACCACGTAATATTTTTACATTGACGAAACCAGCCTAATTGGTAAGTGTGATATTAATGTGAAAATGGAAACCAGTCCTAAAACATGCTGGTTCAAACCCATTTTCAATTGATACTCTACTACATTTCATCGGATACAGTTTCTAATATTTAGTTACAATCGTAGTTATTATGGAAAAACTTTACATTAACAGTTTGATGTCCAATAAGGGTCTATTATTTATTTCAAGTTTTGTACATTAACAGTTTGATGTCCAATAAGGGTCTATTATTTATTTCAAGTTGTGTACATTAACAGTTTGATGTCCAATAAGGGTCTATTATTTATTTCAAGTTGTGTACATTAACAGTTTGATGTCTAATAAGGGTCTATTATTTATTTTAAGTTGTGTACATTAGCAGTTTGATTCCAATAAGGGTGTGTTATTTATTTTAAGTTGTGTACATTAACAGTTTTATGTCCAATAAGTCTTTTATTTATTTTAAGTTGTGTACATTAACACTTTGATGTCCAATAAGGGTCTATTATTTATTTCAAGTTGTGTACATTAACAGTTTGATGTCCAATAAGGGTCTATTATTTATTTTAAGTTGTGTACATTAACAGTTTGATGTCGAATAAGGGTCTATTATTTATTTCAAGTTTTGTACATTAACAGTTTGATGTCCAATAAGGGTCTATTATGTATTTCAAGTTATGTACATTAACAGTTTGATGTCCAATAAGGGTCTATTATTTATTTCATGTTGTGTAAGTGTACATTAACAGTTTGATGTCCAATAAGGGTCTATTATTTATTTCAAGTTGTGTACATTAACAGTTTGATGTGCAATAAGGGTCTAATATTTATTTATTTATTTATTTCCAGTATTGTATTAATTGTGAATTTCAGACCTTATGCATAATATAAAGCACATTAACTCTCTCTTGGGGTGGCACGTGCATGTTTAATTAGTAATTCGTGGTGACATTATAATCACAGAATAGTGATCTACAGGTATTGTTAACGGTAAATTGGCTCAATAGTTCAATCGTTATAGTTACTCGGCCGTTAACGACCAGTCACTACGTCCAAGATCCCAATTGAAACATATTTCCATCTTTTTCATTGCAATGGTAAGCACAAACCACATGTCATCGATTATTTTAATGCCGCTAAGCGTTTGTTTTACTGGTACAAGTGCTTTATGCGAATGTTATTCACATCAGTAGATATTTACTGAGCGAAACAAGAAACTATCATTCACAATTGGATCTCATTGCCAGATGAATCAGCGCGTTTGAGAGGTGGTTGTTGATTAAGATAAGAATAGAATGGCGTATTTGCTTAATTCAAATTGATGGATATACTTTGAAAGAGATAATCGAAGCATAATGGATTATGTAAGACGTATGTTATAACTAGTATGTATAAGTGACTGTACATGCAATTTGCTTATACAACGTGCTTGATGATATGGAGGTTATTTCATTTTAACCTAGCCTGGAATTATTAATCAACATACATTATTCTGTACTTTGAACGATAGTTTGTCATGTCGTTTATGGAAGCAAGGCCACTTGATAAATACGTAAAAACGGTACATATATTAATCTTGGAGAGTATTTATTTTTCTTATAGGCTGACGAACGCCCTTAATGGCTTTTAAAACAAGAGAATCTCTTCAAAAATAAGCCTACATTGAGCTGATGGTATTATTACTAAATGTTATAAGCTTCAATTTAAAGGCTTTATTACCTCAAAGCTGTCAGGGTTGCATGCATGGTATATGGAAATCTCTGCGGAAGGTTAGTTTTACTAATACGTATATAAGTAAATCCCGATAACGATATGTTTCTATACTGACTGTGAATGCAATTATGGGATGACATATATGTTTGCGGAGTTTGGATTATTAGTGTTACAAGGGATCAATAACATAACGCTAGCTATTTGAAAGCAATAATTAAAGCAACACATATGTTGCACGAGAACTATGATATTATTTTAAAACAGTAAAAATAATACTCAATTGAATTGTATTATAGTTACTTGCAAGTATTCGGTCGCAATGATCATTATAACTATGATGATCCTGAGGAAATGACAGTTAAGATTAGTCATAGCTCATTTTGCGATATTCAGATGACACAATAATTACATTGGAGCCGAAGGAGAAACATCTCAATTGTGTTACGTCCTTAAATATTAATTGTTTTGCGAGAACAAAAAACATTGATTTCGACTCATAATATATCTATAAGCAACTTTCGAGCTAATAACGTAAATATGAATTGTATGGCTCATAAGCAAAAGGAATGTGCGGTATTACATTTTAATTTGACAAATCGCTGTTAACAATGTTGAAAGACACGTGACACATACAACTGAAATACCGGATTATAATGAATATCAAAATGTCCATTCGCTCGCCGGTGCACTCTCAGATTACGGAACGGACAAGCATGTTAAATGAAAACGATGATGCGGGCAAGACCGGATATGAGAATATGACCTTTCTTGAAAAACTACAAACAAAATATAAATGTGCCATACTTGACTGGATTATATTAACTTTCTGCTCAAAAGGTAAAGATATCATGTTCAATGTTTTTAATAATTATATATTATCCTAATGTGCATTAGTAATTTGTGAAAAACTAATGTTTATCTTTCTGTTTTACAGTTTAAATTGAGTTATACTTAAGTTAGTAGTTGCTCGTTTTCTAATGTTCGGTGGTTTCCTCTTCAATTGTGCGATGACCGGACAGGCTGTGACCTCTTTAACTGATGACCGGACAGGTTGTGGACCCTATGATGACGTCTACCTAAGGCCCAAAATGACGGTGACATTTGCTGTTTGTCTGCAATCTTGTCTTGTCGTGCCCTCAATGATTTATTCTCTTGTTGCTCTGTCTTCTGCCATTCAGTACCTTCTTTGTGGCTTTCTAGGCTATTGTTGTTTTCTTATCATTTATATATACGCGAGCATCTTTGTGTTTTACGTATATTGCCTATTCATGCTGCTTTGTTGGTTAGAGAATAGTTCATGACGGGGATTTCTTTACTTACACTATCCCGTTTTTTTGGGATGTCGTGCCCTCAATGGTTTATTCTCTTGTTGCTCTGGCTTCTGCCAAGTCATTGAGTATCTTCTTTGTAACGTTCTAGGCTATTGTTGTTTTTTTGTATTTATATATACACGTGCATCTTTGTGTTTTACTTATATTGCATATTAATACTGGCTTATTGGTTTTAGAATAGTTCATGGCGGGGATTTCTTTATTTACACTGTCCCGTTTTATTTTGATGACAGTAGGGTAGGTGTGAGGTTTGGTGAACCCTAGAACCTGGTTTAAACACTCAGCGGTATTTTTTGCCACTGATCATTCCAAAGTGATATCCCTATTGTCAACCCTTTTTGTGTTTGTGACGTCATAAGCCTTTATTCCTTATCAACAATGCTATTCATGTTTGTCGTTTTGCGTGTTTTTGGGTTTACTGTGTTCTGTGAAAGATGCATTTCCTGTTCGACTTTTATACTTGTTTTTAATAAATCGTTTTTTTTTATGTGTATCAATAATGTAATGCTTGGGTTAGTTTTAAGTTATATATTTCAGCCTTTTGTCAGAACTTATCAGGAACAGTCAACATTATTGGCCGGGTACCATACACACACTAACATATTATATATAAATAATAAGACATAGCTTCCTAACAAGAATAATAACGGTATAGTTCAATTATATTTAATGGCATAACGTGCATAACTTCTATTATAAGGAAACAGAGGTAAACCATTAAGAATATGATGTAATGGAAATGAAAATAAATTGACGGGTATTACGCTATATCTACTGCTGTCTGAGTCACGGGACAACTTACAAGTACTCAGCTGACATTACCTCCAATTCTTCAGTAATTGTGTTCTTTAGGCAAGTTGCATTGGAATGTATATATTGTATATGATTTTTTTTTCAAATTACCACATGCTAATCACAAATAAACAATACGAATGCTTCGTTTCTTAGGCTAACACGTTTTCTTAAGGTTTAAAAACCTATTGTATATACGGTATCGTAAAAGAGTATGAGAGTGGACCTTTGGAAACGGCCAAACACAATATATACGAACTATTGCAGTCTCGGTTTGATTGAGACTGTTCATGAACGGTAGTGAAATATGCTAGCTACCGCTCACGCCCTCTCGCCCCGGGTTGACCAGAACTCAATATTCATAAAAGCATAGTACATAATTTTGGATTAAACAATCATAGATATATACTTATGGATACCAATAGCACTTGCCGTTTAAACACAAATTAAGTATAAAAGTCGAACTAGTAAACCTAAAACACGCAGTAAAACAAACACCAATTACAAAGTTAATAAGGATCAAGGCATGTGCCATCACAAACAGAAACTGATTGACAATAGGGCTACCGCATTGGAATGGACAGTGGCAAAAAGGACGCTGTTTTTTTTTAAACTATGTTTTAAGGAGCATCAAACCTCACGCGTACCATATTGTCTTCCCATGAAATGTGACAGTGTAAATACAGAAATTCCCGCCAACAAACAAGGAAGCATTAATATGCAATACAAGTACAAAGATAATCGGATATATATGAATATAAAAATAAAAAACCTGTAAATCCACAAATGCAAGTACTCAATCACTTAGCAGAAGTATGATCAACAATAAAACAATCACTTAGCAGAAGTATGATCAACAATAAAACAAACCATTAAGTGTACGACAAGACAAGATTTAAGACAACCAGCAAACGATACCGTCCTTTGAGGATTTTGTAAACGTCATCATATATCATGTCCGGTCATCGCGCAATAAAAGAGGAAAGCATAGTGAATTGTATGAATTTGATTATGACCAAAAATCTTACGAATTGTGCAGGTTAACACTTTGCAAATGTTTATGGTAAATGTAGCCCTGATGGAGTAGCTTTTTAGTTATACTAATGATACGAATATTCCAGTTTTCAGACTACTACAAACTCTAGAAAAATGAATAGTTTGACAAACATGCTTTGGCACATCCCCATCTAAGTGGAGATAATTAACAACATCTCTCTTGTCATAGATTTTGATAATTGTTTCTCCATTTTAATAGAGAAATGTAAATCGAGAAAAGAAGCGACACTATCAGAAATATTAGCTTTGTTGAGATGTATTTCTTTAGGATAGATGTTGTTTACCATAGTAGAAAATAAAAGGTTGTCAATGTTCAATATTTCATCAAGATACCGAGGTGTCAATAACGGCTTCAATTACATCTGCCTAAGTATCTGGTAAAAACTCACAACGTGAATGTTCTTTCATAGAAATGCAAACACAAATGTGCAACGAGAGGGGCATAGTTCTTAACCATAGTGATACCAACAATTTATCTATCAACGGTATTTCCATACCAGACGAAAATATGATTTAATAGGAAAATATGTGCCTCACAAACATCTTGGCAAGTCCACATAGTGGAACTGTCTCAAATGTTGTAAGTAAAACACGTTTTAATATTGTTATTGGCCGAAACTATTGTGTTTCTTTCTAACGAAAGCTTTATGAATGCGACTAATAAGCTTTTATTTGATAATGTTGTCTGGTAATGTTCTATATAGTGTTGAAAAGCAAAGATGCAGTTGGACTTTATTGCAAATTTTAGAAAAGATTTCTCCTGAATGTTTAATTGACCAACAAGTTGTCATAATCAGTAGCGCTGTATTGTTTAACGTGATCAATACTAGCAGTAATAAAAGAAGTTGAACGAGTGGGTATGTTTTAGTGGTGCAGGCACTATAATTAGAAATAAAACGGACTTAATAAGGCTTTTGTGAAATTTATGAATCCAGTACCATTACGTGGTCCGAGTATTAACTTTCATACCCCAACCAACCCCTTCTCCAAAAAGCGAAAACGGGGTTGGCTGGGGTATGAAATAAAACCTTAATGTTGACTTAAAAAGTTTGCATATATTGTAAAATTACATCATTTAATAGGCAATTTTAAACAGGTTATCGCATTTTTCAGTAAAAATGTTTTTTAACATGTTTTATTCTAGAAATATCCGTTATAAAATCCCGCTAAAATAAGCTTTCCCATCGCTTAATGGAATTAAGGCAGGAACACGTAATGCATAGTATCCTAGCCATAAAAGTGTTGCACGAAGTGATATGCGTGGAAACAACATCATCCTCAGTAGATTTAACTGCAGAATACGAATTAGTCCTCCAGACGTCCAGAGCTAAAACATTGACTTAATGGACGCGTCAAACAATAATTACAATAATTATAAGTATTCTAAGCTGCTTTATTTGAAAGAATTAAAACAAATTCGTTATGAAATTCTTGGATTACAGAGTTATTTACCTTATGCATGCAGTGAAAATGTGCGTGTAATTTAAGCTCAATATACATGTTACCCGGATAAATTTGGAGTAGTACGTCGTTCATATTGCTCAACAAGACACAAAACGAAGCCGCTGGTGGTTTATATACTATATTTAAGTTACAGTATTGTCTAAATCCCCCAGTCGAAAAAAATAATGGCAAGCCAATTAAGATTTCAACATTTAGAAACGACATGTTTATCCGTTCTAATATAAATAGATAGAAAACAAAACGACGTACCAACATGTATGCCTTCAACGTATAATAGATAAACATCCGCGAAAGATAGCCTTGATACATAATAAATAAGATAAAAACATCATAAAATTGCATGAAATGTCAATTTGTGTTTTCATGTCAAAATACCATTGGTTTTAAAATGTCAACAAATCTGTGAGTGTTTTTCATACTTTATATAGGATAAACACAGATGGATACTTCATAATTAAAACTTGCATCATCATGCTTAACTCCTTAACGAGCGCACACCCAACATTACACTTTTTATCAAATACTATCCAACATTCATTTTGGTCTACAATATGATAACAATGAGGTTTGGGTATCCTCGACCCTGGTCAAAACACCAAACTGACTTTTACCACCTACAGTCCAAAAGCGGTACCCCTATTGTTAACCGTTTTATGATTTTGATGTCTAACTCCTTTTTTAAAAATAGCAGACACAGACATATAAATGCAATCATGTTGTAATTGATAGCTGCGCTCTGTGAAATCTACATTTCTCGTCCAACTTCGTCGTCCTCAAAGGACGGTAGCATTTGATGTCTGTCTTAAATCTTGTCTTGTCGTGCCCCTAATGGTTTGTTCTCTTGTTACTCAGGCTTCTACCATTTTATTGAATACTTACATTGTGGATTTCTAGCCAGTTGTATTCATATATACATGATCATATATGTGTTATACGTTATCTTGCCTATTAATGCGAACTTGTTTGTTAGAGAATATAACCTGGCGAGAATTTATTTACAATGTTCCGTTTTAGGATGACAATGGGATAGGAGTGAGATTTGGAACCTAGTTTCAAGGAGACACACGGCCATGTTGACGTGTTTATTAAGCACTGAAATTATCATCTCGATATACTCATCCAGTATGCTTTTGACATAAACCGGCTTGCATATGATTAAATAAATATATATTTTTTCCGTGGTATTCGACCATAGGATCAGCAGTTAATAATATGCAAAACTAGTTTGATTTATACTATTCTTATAATTAATATTACTGGTTGAACAAATGCAAGTATGCAAGCTATGTTGAAAAACTAACGGGACACCGTAAGTTTTTAAAAAGCCAAGATTGCCGTGTGTCCTTTTATACACTCATCTGCCTTTTTGTCATCGACCGTTCCAAGGTGGTAGCCGTATTGTCAACCCGTTTGTGTTTGTGATATCACATGCCTTGGTTCCTATTAACATTGTAACTGGTGTTTATTTAGTGCGTTTTTTCAGTTGACTGTGTCCTGTGAAAGCTGACTTTTATGCCTAATTAGCACTTTCAAAGAAGCAAAATCTAATTTCGCCTTACACAAAATGGTTCATGTCCTTATTTTATGTTATGATTACGTGTTAAACAATAGTTGAAATCAGTCAAATAACAGTTTATGCAAAGCACTTCCTGTGATATATGCAATGCAATTTATCTTTAAATTCAATTACATATTAGAGTTTCATATATTACTTTTTTAATCAAATACTAACATTTACTATTGTCTAAACAATGTTTTGTTTCGTAACAACTTAAACGAGTTAACGACATAAATAAAGATATACATAAATAAAGATAAACAACTTTAGACTCGCATACTTTATTTGTTGGATTCATTAATTTTAAGACGTTGATCATAGTTGATGTTTTGCTTAACCACTTTGGTATGTAATGCCTTTGAGAATGGATATCATATATTGTCGTTTTTGTTTTGCATTGACCGTTAAAACAATCCAGGAAAGCGTTACACATTTATTAATCCTGTTTCTATAAATCAAGAACTATATAATCATGTTATGTAAATGGTGATAATAAAAAGTTAATGTGACCTAATCAGTCCTAATCAGTCAGTTTTATTCAGGCTCAAACATAATAAAAATTATATTCATCGCCAAATATACTATGAAAAGAGTATGGTAACAGGTATGAGATATTAAACGGGTTTTGACAGATTATAATATACACATATAGTTCCATTAGTAATAATGATACATTCACGTAATAACTACAGTAATAACCTACTTCTAAATCATTACTTGTTATGCATATTTCTTAATAATACAGTAAAAACAATTGATAAACGTAATTAATTTAATGTTAAGTACAGTAGTACTATACTATAAATAGGTCCTTATGTAGATATTTAAATAAAATAGTAATACTATTCCTTTTAATAACATTACATCATTCGTATAATGGTGTTTCTTCAAAACAGATGCAAATATATATTTTTTTCTCAGTTTACTGCTCTTTTTTTTTTTGTATTTGGCCTTTTTCGTAACCGCCGAGTTACAATTATAAGTACTTTTACCTGTACGATTTAAAATCCACATGAATGTCCCGTGCGACATGTGCATGCGTCAACTAGTCTAGTCGATGTTCATTCAGTATACAAGTGTAAACATAAAACGGATTATGTCGGTGCAGGATATGTGTTACAATTCTATTGTAAACAATTTAAATGGATTACTTGTTTTCTAATTGACGATTCCGTCGGTGTGTTCTTGGGCAAGACACGTTCCCCTAGCCTCGTCCGTCGGATGGGGACGTAAACTGGGCGGTCCCGTGTATCGGTCTATCCTTTGAGCATGTTAAAGATCCATAGGAATCTATTCGATAATAAGAATAGGGCAGGTTTCCAGATTCCTATGTATCCTTCCCCTCTCTTTGGGGCGGCTCTAAATAACCTATACTGTGTTGATGAGCCGTTAAACAACATTCAATTCAATTCCAATTGACGATCATTAATGGATAGTGGAATAGTACTTTACATGGCATGAAGGTAAGCTATTCAATTAGCATATGGGCTAACATCACACCATGTTTACATATAATTATTAACGCTTATTATTTATAACTATACCGATATTCCAATAATTTAATAAGGTAATTATGTGGCATGTATAGTTTTGAATTTTACAAAAACTACCAATGACTACTCCTAATAAAACGGAATGTGCAGCCTTTGTTAAGAGAGTAAAAACAGCACATTAACAATTGACAAATAGTAAATGCTTATTTAAGCCGTGTTTATTTGGTTATCCATATCTATATTAGGCATCTAATTTATTTAGTTATCTTCAGGCATAAGCACACGGCTAAGTACTCTAATGGGAATTCGTGCTGAGAAAAGTTGATTGCGTTTCAGCGTTTACAAATTATTGATTTATATTAGTGAACTTTTAGTGATAGTTAAAAAATAAATATTTTAGTTTTGAGCTTCAGTTTGAAATGGGACTTAAGGTGCCGACTAGTGTTCAAGTACACTACGATTGTCATCACGGTCTGAAATCACGGTCTATTGCTATTACGGTCTGAAATTTCAGACCGTAAAACCACTCGCATACCGTCCAAGATTAAACATCTTAACATGGTTATCAACTTAATTCTTCTCTGAAGTAACAAGTGCTAGATAAACAAGTTTTCATGTAGCATGCGATAAGCTAGTTGTCATTTACCAAGTTTGTTCAAATGGTGACTATAGCTTTCCACGTTGTCCGGTGCATGGGGTTTTACACTCCTCAACTTTTATAATCGGTCACCCAGGGTTTTTGAAAATAACACGAATACTAAAAACTGTAAATCACCGAAACACATATCAATATTGTATTAGGTTTATCAACAAGGTTTTAGTCCAATCAAGGCAGATTAAGTGTTATAAATCGCTAGCGATATTTAGTAAAAGACGCCAGTTAAAACAGTTAAAATTTAAAATGAAAATATGAATTATTAAAAAATGTATAATTCTTTGAAAAGTGAACGGTTATAAAAGTTGAGTGGTTTTCATAGACTTAGTGAAGAATCTTCTTCCTGAATCTCTAGGGCTCTTATACAGATTATATTGCGTGTATCATATATAATACGGTAAAGACACCTATCAATTTTGTTGAAATAGTGACCCTAAGGCTAAATATTTTTA
>JAWPHD010015605.1:0-54324 GCA_037043455.1 Cyrtodaria siliqua | reverse complement strand
TGAACGTTTTTAAAAGAATAGATATTTTTGGGGGAAAAGAAGACTTATGTCAGCGGCATTTTTTGCCATTGACCGTTCCAAGATGGTAGCCTTATTGTCAACCTTTTGTGTTTGTGATGTCTTATTTGGCCTTTTATTCTTTGTTTCTGTGCGTGTTTGTGGTTGACTGTCGTCCTTGAATGCTGCTTTTCCATTTTTGTATCTTTATTTATGGAGGATGGCCTCGAACCTTTATAGATCGATGGCAAGGCACATAAAGTTACTTCTTCTACATCATATGTGGCTAGTTTAACGTGACATCCAAGATTCAGTCAATAATTCCAATCTCTGACTTTTTAATACATAATCCTTAAGACTCACCATTGTTTTCTGAAAGTTTTCGAGTTGGAAAGCATGCTTTAATACATACTAAAACATGCCAAAGTCAGCACACATCTACCGTTTTATGTTTGAGCTGTTGTTTGTGTGTTATATTATCTGTCATATTTCATTCTCAAGCTCAAAACTGAAATTTTATAAATAATATTTAATAGATTGAAATTATTTCAGACGTTACACAAATAGAGATATCAAAACTTACATTGAACATTGACAATCCTTTCTTTCCAACTATGGTTTATAATAATATTTATCCTAAAGAACTTCAGCTTAACAAAGCTAATATATCTGATAATAACGCTCTTCTTTTCTTGATTTAGATTTCTCGATTTAAAGTTGTGAAATAGTAAGCAAAATCTATGACAAGAGAGATGATTTTAATTTTGACATTGTTAATTATCCCCACTTGGATAGGGATGTTCCCCGAGCAACTTCTTATGGGGTGTATGTGTCTCAACTTATTCGTTTTTCAAGAGCATGTACTCGAGTTGAGGACCTTTAATATTCGTAAACTTTGTACAACTAAAAAGCTACTCAAGCAGGATTACCGTTACCATAAACTTCGTAAAACCTTTGTGTGATGCCGGTATATATAATGACTGTGTTCGATCGATACCTTTTTGGTAATTAGAAGAGCAGGCAAGGAGGTAGCTTTGTACGATTGGCGGTAGCGGGAAGGAGAGCGCGGCAGTGAATGGAAGCGATCGTTGCGTGACTGTTTATAAGTTGTGATTAATAAATAATAACATGTTTACTGGTGTTACATTTGCAAAATTGTATTATCGTAACCAAATATAACAAGTAATTTAAGGACTCTTCTGCGACAAGGACTATCTCAACCTGACTTCTATGTGATGTGATTTATAAACTTCGTAAGATTCTTGGTCATGATCACTTTCATACTATCTTTGTTAAACGTGTTAAAAAGTTTATCAAAGAGGTTATGACCCTATCATTTTGCAACGTACTGCATGCTTGGTGGTGGACCCTTTTACAGTTTTCCAATATGCTTTCCTCTAAATTGTACGATGACGGACAGGCTGTGGACCCTATGATGACGCCTACCTAAAGCCCAAGTTCCACTGCACCCTTTAAAATGCATATTGTATATATTTTCATATTTAAATCAATAAAGTGAACTGAATGGAAAAAAACTAAAATAAAAAAAAAAATTGAAAAAGAAATACTTGTAAAAACAACAGGTATATTTCCTTCAAGATGGAGTTACCTCCCTTCATGTTAATTTTGCCCTATAGATGGCACTCCATACTGATGACGTAGATTCCGCCATGCGGAAAACGGTTTATCATTGACCTACATGGATTTATCATATAACTATTCTGACACAAATAACATGGAGCAAGAATTACTGGACAATGTGATCGAGAATGAGTTCGTTGTACAGTCGTACATGTATGAGCCACGGCCTGTTGCAAAACAGCAAGCTTATCAGTCTGAATCTAAAAGTGATGACCGACTTCGACGCTTTGCCTGATTGCAGAGCGAATCGGACATACTCGACTGGTATATATATTTTGTAATTGCGTATGATAATTACGTATTGTTTGCTAATCCATTTAAGTATGACAGGGACGTGAGTAAGTCGAATTACGTTGTCTGTTCTGTAAAATGAAACCGTTCGATAACTGTCTTACCCCACCCACCCACCAACGTGACGTCACGATGCATCGTACATTTCGTTCTTGTTTATTGCCGGCATATTGTCAAGGTTCATGTGTGTTTCTATACAGTAGCATTAGTTTAAATAACTGGTAGGCCTGACATGTATGAAAAAGAGTCGAATCGCAATCTCTTAGATGTTATGTCTGCTGTGACAATCGATTGTTCTCTATCCACTAAAGTCACGACGCATCGCCCTTTTTGTTATTGTTTATTGCCGAAGTATGTGTGATGTGTTGTGGGTTTTTTGGCATATATTACCTTCATGTTTTTAGATAAAGTGACCTAGTATGACTAAATGAATTCTGGTCACCGTAATCAAATGCCTGCAAATTGATTTCTTTTATTATAAATTGCCTGTCTAAAACATTTTCATTTTGAAAAACAGTAAATATTTAAAATTACAGGTGTGGCTGTACCCACGGCAGTGCCATGAAAACACAAAATGACGTTCTGAAATGTTGCAGAGATTATGGGGAAATAGCTTAAAGTGGCTGTCTGCATCGCAGAAACTCGTGTGTTTGAAGGAAACTGACTCACACCTGAGGTTCTTGAAATGGCGGGAATTGCAAAATGTTGTTGACATTTTGAAATGATACTATATTTGAATATATTCTTACTTGAGAAATAAAACCTTATATTTTACTGTGCTGTATATTCATTGTTTATTTTTCTCCAATATATTGTATTTATAAGGCCAGCAGTATTTTAGGATCAACGGATGATGGAACAAAATGATTTTTTCCAAATTTAAAGAATGATTGCGTTGTAAAAAGCTAGAATGTGCATCAAAAGTATCTGTCGTAAAAATAAAATCAACTCCGTATTCAACATATTTTTTTAGATCTCAGCTATAGTATTTTTTAATAGGGCCCTATCTTAGATATAGTATGTTCTAAAAATAAACTGAAACGCTCAATGATTTCTGACAAACAGTTCATTAATTACACACTATACAAGTTATGTCGGACATCGTATTGACAGGTTTACACAGTGTATGTGACGTCACTGAGCTTTAGCCCAGATATCCCTATTCTATTTATGTAATCGTGTAATCAACATCAAAACACTCCTAAGAATGTTACACGCATCATAGACCTGCACAAAACAAGCATCGTAAGTACATGTGTTTTATGACTCTTAGCTGCAGTCATGCGGAACCTTTGATGGGCCCACCTGGTGGGACTAATCAGTGGTTTTTGACCTTGTTATGCAATAGCTACTGACAGTTTGCCGGTGTTTGTTTATTGTCAATAACCATGTTCGTTTCATTGCATACTCGCAATACATGTCACAGCGGATCTATTAGGAAACTACTGTACAGTACTGCATTATCCCAACCAACAATAATAATTAATATAATAAATAATACATGTTCAAAACATAAGTGAATCTGAAAGTGGTAATGTTCATTTATAATTTGCATAATGGTTTAAATAGTGTACATTTCACCGGTCACATATAGGACCCATAAGCGAGTCAACTCAAAAGCACCGAAGTTAAAACACAAACAAATAATAACGGCATGGGATATTTATCATGTTCAATTTCCATTTATGGATGAAATGCCCACTGATAAGTATATGCATTTTGTCTTCCTGCAGTTTTCTACAGGATACGTTTCGAGATTTGATAAATAGTCGCCGAAGTCTGAGCTAAAAATAAACCAAACTGACATACTTTTACTTTCGTTCAGGGTTCTTATATATAATCACTTTGAACCCTTGGCTCTCGTGGTATTGCATCCAAACGCATCACAGTGAACCATTTTCCAATGGTTATCTAATATAATAATACAAAATAATTTGTCACATAAAAATAAAAAATATGATGTCTTCCCGAAATTACCATGCATGAATACAACAGATGACAACCAGGCAATAAGGTCAATGGCAGAATCTACGTCATCACGCAAAGTGCGCGCGGAAACTACCGAATTGTTCCGGACTTTAACGAAGACATCTTTTTCTCCTCTAACGAATATTTTTTGTGGTTGGCAGCTATTCCTAAGTTTTTTTATTAGTATATCGTATATTTATATAAATGGGATATATTAACTTGGCTGGAGATCTTATTCTCTTGTTGCTCTGGCTTCTGACAAGTCATTGAGTACCTTCATAGTGGCTTTCTAGGCTACTGTTGTTTTGTTATGTTTATATTTATTTACACGAGCATATTTATGTTTTACTTATAATGCCTATTGATGCTGCCTTGTTGATTAGAGATTAGATCATGGCGGGGATTTCTTTATTTACACTGTCCTGTTTTAATGGGATGACAGTAGGATAAGCGGGAGGTTTGGTGCACCCTAGAACCGGTTTAACCCCCCCCCCCCCCCCCCCCCCCCCCCCAGTGACCTACTTTGCCACTGACCGTTCCAAGGCGGAAGCCCTATTGTCAACTCTTGTGTGTTTGTGATGTCGTTGCATTTATTATTACTTTTGCCTTCTTGTTTGTCTGTTTGCATGTTTGTTCCTGTGTTTTGTGGTTGGCTGTCCTCATTGAATGCTACTTTCCCTGTCCAATCTTTTTATATTGCTTTACACATGTCCTGAAAGCGTCCCTATGGAAAACATAGCCTTTATATAAAAAATAATGTTTATTTCAGATATGTTTCACCATACTCCTTATTATAATAATGCATCATCATATACTTTAAAGAGGAGTCATTACGTAAATACTTCAGTCTAAGATTAAATCATGTCGGGTACCTGAACGTTAAGGAATTCTGAGGGACGTCACTACTGGTCAGTGAGGTTGACACTAGATCCCAGTCGTCATTCTCTGAATATTGTGTCATATCAATACCAGTAGTAGCAAAGACAAGGGATACCGTGGACGCATCGAACGACCAGCTCTTAACACCTGAAACGAACACCGAAATTAAATAACTACGTGATTTATAACGGAAAATATAGATGTAATAGCAATGGAATAGTATATGCCTAGTGCGCACTGAACAGAGTATAAAAAGGAGAATTTGGCAATCGCCGAACACAATAAATACAAAGAAATATTGCAATCTCGGTTTGATTGAGACTGTTCATGACCGGTAATGAAAACTATTTGCTACCGTTCAAGCCCTTTAGCCCCTGGTTGAGCAGGACTTAATATTTAAAATGTCAGTAGTACGAACATTTGAACCATCCCGAAGATGGTATGCATATGACGGTGAACATGGAACCTTCAATATGGTATTTTAATTCATTACATGGCCAGCGGCGTATGGTCCCAGTTTCTAACAAAATGCTTAGCCCTAAACGAGAAAACAATGGGCGAAATAAACAAAAAAGGAATTTAGTTGAAGGTTTTGAAGTCTGGGTATCACAAGTAAAAATCGAAATACTAAATTAAAAAGCAGTTGTCAAACTCAACCAAAGAAAGAAAAAAATCATTAAACGAAAAGGCCAGCTAAGAGGTTCACTTACTTAAATAGCAGGACTGTATGTCAAATGGGTAATACGTAACATCCATGGAACAGTAAACATTGAATGCTCCAGACGGAGTCCAGTCAACCTGTCCGGTAGACCCAATACGAAACATCAATGCGTTATCATCCAAAATGTCGACATCATCAAGCCTGTAACACAAACATGCAAACGTTATCACCCGAAATGTCGACATCATCAAGCCTGTAACATAAACATCCAAATGTTATCACCCAAAATGTCGACATCATCAAGCCTGTAACATAAACATCCAAATGTTATCACCCAAAATGTCGACATCATCAAGTCTGTAACATAAACATCCAAATGTTATCACCCAAAATGTCGACATCATCAAGCCTGTAACATAAACATCCAAATGTTATCACCCAAAATGTCGACATTATCAAGTCTTTAACATAAACATCCAAACGTTATCACCCAAAATGTCGACATCATCAAGTCTGTAACATAAACATCCAAACGTTATCACCCGAAATGTCGACATTATCAAGTCTTTAACATAAACATCCAAACGTTATCACCCAAAATGTCGACATCATCAAGTCTGTAACATAAACATCCAAACGTTATCCCCCAAAATGTCGACATCATCAAGCCTGTAACATAAACATCCAAACGTTATCACCCAAAATGTCGACATCATCAAGTCTTTAACATAAACATCCAAACGTTATCACCCGAAATGTCGACATCATCAAGTCTTTAACATAAACATCCAAACGTTATCCCTCAAAATGTCGACATCATCAAGCCTGTAACATAAACATCCAAACGTTATCACCCAAAATGTCGACATCATCAAGTCTTTAACATAAACATCCAAACGTTATCACCCGAAATGTCGACATTATCAAGTCTTTAACATAAACATCCAAACGTTATCACCCGAAATGTCGACATTATCAAGTCTTTAACATAAACATCCAAACGTTATCACCCGAAATGTCGACATCATCAAGCCTGTAACATAAACATCCAAATGTTATCACCCAAAATGTCGACATCATCAAGTCTTTAACATAAACATCCAAACGTTATCACCCGAAATGTCGACATCATCAAGCCTGTAACATAAACATCCAAACGTTATCACCCGAAATGTCGACATTATCAAGTCTTTAACATAAACATCCAAACGTTATCACCCGAAATGTCGACATCATCAAGCCTGTAACATAAACATCCAAATGTTATCACCCAAAATGTCGACATCATCAAGTCTTTAACATAAACATGCAAACGTTATCACCCGAAATGTCGACATTATCAAGCATGTAACATAAACATGCAAACGTTATCACCCGAAATGTCGACATTATCAAGCCTGTAACATAAACGTCCAAACGTTATCATCCAAAATGTCGACATCATCAAGCCTGTAACATAAACGTCCAAACGTTATCACCCAAAATGTCGACATCATCAAGCCTGTAACATAAACGTCCAAATGTTATCGTTTTGGAGTGAATAACATGCGAAGCATGAGTGACAATATAAAAGTGTTCTCACTTCGAGATATAAAAGGTTGTTTTACTCGAATGTTTTTGTGGCAAACGTTTAAGTATGCTTTTCGACATATCCCACACCCGATTACCGGCAGCCGTAGGCACAGTTCGGCAGCCGTAGGCACAGTTCCCGGTAAAAACAAAACAAGTTTCAAAAGGGTAAATAAATCTAGTTTTATGACTTGTTAGCCTTAAACTATTAGAAAAGTGAATCGGCCATTTTAATTTGGAAGGAATGTTGTGTATGTCACCTGATTCCCGTGAAATTTGAACCGATATTACGCGAGTTACGGTAGGTTAAATGTTGAAATTAAGCTAAGAAATGTGATTGTAGAAAGTTAGCGACCTGGTACTCGGTAAATAGTCAAGTTATAGAGATTTCAGACATACTGCCATTAAATATAATCTTTCCTGAATAAACAGTCCAAATTTTAGCACAGAACATTTTATTAAAATAATTGTTGGTTTTTAAACACGACCGGGTGTTGAAAAATGGCAGGAGTACGCTACAGTTCCATTATTTATTGGCAGGTAGCTAGTACAGTTCCGAAAAATGGCAGGCGTATGGTAAAGTTCCAAAAACATCGGACGCTAAAGTCTTTTCTCCTTTGGTTTAGTAGTGTAATTTCGAAAACACTAATGAAGAAGTATTGTATATAAAATTATATACATCTTCGGTCCTTCCATAAACGTTTAAGAAAACCCACCAACCGTAGAGAAACGTGAATATAGGCTCGTTTGAACCTTCATTCCGACGGTACAGTACAGAGAAAGACACGTTTTAATAACAATCGTATGTTGTGCTGAGTTACGTCCCCTTTTTATAATTCACCATTTATGATAACAGGCGTTTGGTATTTAGATGTTTTGGAATAGATTGCTTAATTTTAATTATTGCATAGTAGAACACATCACATTAATTACGTTTTAAGGCCACTCTATGTAACTTAATGTATCTGAATCAAACGTCTACTGATATATATTCCTTCCAAATTAAAATGGCCGATTCACTTTTCTAATAGTTTAAGGCTAACAAGTCATAAAACTAGATTTATTTACCCTTTTGAAACTTTTTTTTTTTTACCGGGAACTGTGCCTACGGCTGCCGGTAATCGGGTGTGTATCCCATATGATAAATTAACTGAATTGAATGTTGTTTAACGGCTCATCAACACAGTATAGGTTATTAAGAGCCGCCCCGGAGAGAGGGGAAGGATACATAGGAATCCGGGTACCGTGCACTATTCTTATTATCGAATAGATCCTATGGTTCTTTAACGTCCTCGGAGGATAGACCTATACACGGGACTGTCCGGTTTGCGTCCCCATCCGACGGACGAGGCTACGGTAAAGTGTATAGCTAACGTATAAATATTGAGTTCTAAAGTCGCGAAATAGTATTGCGCGGAAGAACTCTAATAATCTATATTGATATGCTAATGTAATGCACCTGTTATCAACAATTATCTTGGGGTTCCAGCAGGATGTGTAGTCTAAGAACATCTCACTAATATTCCCATAGCTGCTAGGGGTCCAAGAAAATCGGCTATCCATCCAAGTCTGTAATGAAAATTACACTGTTGTAACTGCATATAAATACACAAGAAGATACAGCAGTGTTGCGTTAAACCATCGAATTGCAGGGGTTTTTTTTGGCTGATTTTATAGCCGAAATTCGGTCATATTCCCAATGCCAAAACATATCTTTTTTCCCAATTAAGAGGAAAATATATATTATTTTTTTAAGTGTGTCAATCCAATGATTGAGGTTCAAAATTTTAAATAAATGCTTCTGTTTATCTTGGTGTACAGAAAACAGTATTAAAGATGTAATAATGAAAGGAATTTACTTTACATTTTTCCGAATTTTATAAAAAATCGCGCTAAAATTCCAATTTTATGAAAAATTGCGCTAAAATTCCCAACTGAGAAGGTACAGGTTATGTTCCCAAAAAATAGAAAAAAAACACTGAATTGTATGCGCATCTAAAATGTATTAGCATGAATAGCTTACAAAATAAATTAAACATGTAAAATAATTTGTAAATAATTTGCACACTGTATTTCATAATTTCGGTCAAGACTTTTGATAAAATGTCATATAATATTTGCTCGATTTTTGCTTGATTTGCAATGTTTATGTATCTTTTTATTGACATTATGTATGAATTATTTTGTTATTTACAGTATTGTATAGTACAGTGTAGCGTGAATAGCACACAGATTTAAAACTGAACATGTAAAATTATTTGTAAATAATGTTCACTTTGTATTTATAATATTGGTCAAGACTTCTGATAATATGGCATAAATATTTGCTCTAATTTTGCTCAATTTACATTGTTCATGTATATTTTTAATTATTGATATTATTTATAAATAATATGATTGTGTTGCTATACGATTGTGTTGCATATAATACTGCATTTGGAACATTTTCTTTAGTAGTTTCTTCGTGATTTGTAAAAATGAAATAGAACAAGAAGCTAACTCCTGGCAGTGGTGAGGACAATTCGTTTATGCTGCACATATAACTGATAAACAGTGTATCATCAGCTAGGGAAGGCAATACAAAACTTGAATTAATATAATAGTTTTTATACAAAAACAAATGTATGAGTTCAATTGTATTAACACACCTGTTTTCCTTGTTGTTGATGTATAAAGGCAATTTATGTTGATAGACATACATTGCAAACTCAGAATTTATTTCGTAACAATATGCCCTTAAAATACATTTGGGTTGTTTATTTCTTTCTATTTATAGATATAAAAGCAAAATCGGGTTTTCTGAATAACCGAAACATTTCCGAGCCTTTACAATATAGATATACAGCACGAGCAGCACAGGTTTATTCATCTGTTCTTGCATATGCGACGGTTGTGTGAGAGGAATGTGGATAGATGCCCTATAATTGTAAATTGTTTACGTTAGACATATATTTTCTGTAAACTCAGACTCCGCCATTTAGTTTTCATTCCTGTTATAAATTGAAACTTTCTGATTCATTTTATAAAAGTCCTCATGCAAACATGTGTTTCATACAGTTTGGTATTCACCAACTCATAGATCCCTTATAATTGTAAATTGTCTGAACGTATATTTTCAGTAAATTCAGACTCCCGTCATCTGATGTTTTTTCCTTGTTATGAATGGTATTGTTTTGAGATATTTTATTAACGTCCTCATGCAAACAAACATGCAAACTTGTATGTACAAGTGCCAAAGACTGCTTTGATATTTTAAATACTCGAAGGAACCTATTATACACTTAATAGTGCTTTCATTTTGTTTTTATATAAATCATCTTAAAATACACGAGTGTGTATATATAATATAAAGTATGTACAAAGTTTTAGTTTATATAGTGGTTTTAAAAGGCAACTTAAATAATTGTTATTTTAACTCAAGAAAGGAATCATATTTTACTGTTAATATATTTATGTGAATTTAATGTTTTATTTGTACATGTCATGTTATGTTTGTTTTTAAAATAATCCAGTCTCGCATAACTCAATATAATGAGTGGTTTTGTACTTGCAAATATTTTATAATAATCATGCTATGTGTTTTATTATATTCTTATATATTGTACTGTACAAAAGTGAGACTTTAATAAATATTCTGTCTGTCTGTCTGTCTGTCTGCAAACATGTTTTTATACAGTTTTGTTTGTTCACCAACTGAAAGAAAAAGTGCTACTCACTACATCAAACCATCCAGTCACTGAAAAATACTGCTTGTGTATATCCTGAAAGTATATATGAAAATAAATGAATATAGTTTTAAAGACAGACAAATACGTTGTTAATAAAGCATTATATTCATTCTGTATTTGTTTATTCGTAGATTTGACTCGACCATATTGTGACACGAAACATCAGGCCTGGAATTCACCACATTAGGCCTGGAATTCACCACATCAGGCCTGGAATTCACCACATCAGGCCTGGAATTCACCACAACATCAGGCCTGGAATTCACAACATCAGACCTGGAATTCACCACATCAGGCCTGGAGTTCACCGCATCAGGCCTGGAATTCACCACATTAGGCCTGGAATTCACCATATCAGGCCTGGAATTCACCACATCAGGCCTGGAATTCACCACATTAGGCCTGGAATTCACCACATTAGGCCTGGAATTCACCACATAAGGCCTGGAATTCACCACATCAGGCCTGGAATTCACCACATTAGGCCTGGAATTCACCACACCAGGCCTGGAATTCACCACATCAGGCCTGGAATTCACCACACCAGGCCTGGAATTCACCACACCAGGCCTGGAATTCACCACATCAGGCCTGGAATTCACCACATCAGGCCTGGAATTCACCAAACATTCTTGAGAATATCCTTAGACTTAAGCCCAAGTGTGCACATTTCAATCACAAATATGTCTAAAAGATTAAAGTATAACCGTTCATAACAAGCTGCTATGTATAGATGCGATAAACGCTAACAAATAGCAACTTGATACGATTGTTGATCTTTGAAGGTCATCGGAATATTTGGGAACGAAAAAGGTGAGTACTTAGGCTCAAGTCAAAGAATAGTTTGAAGAATGGTTGGTGAATTTTAGGCCTGGACGTCTATGCTGTGAATAGGTTCTGACAAGTCAGTTAGTGCTCGTGAAAAGAATTTTGGGCTTTAACACATGAATCTGGAGTTCAAAACATCTATTTTTTATTTCTGTGGTATTTAAAATTGTATTCCACTTGCAACAGCAAATGTGATACGTGTGACTTTGCTTCATTTGTGTCTGAAAATATACAATAACGTTAAATTTCAGACGCAAACAAAAGAAGTTTTATTTCAGATGTAAATAGAATATCGTGCTATATAAATGGGATCCCTTGAATGCAACAAGCACAACGATGAGAGACAAGTAGCGGACTCGGAATTATTGAGTCTGTTCACGAGAGGTAAGATAAGGTGCAACACCTCTCACGCCCACTAGCCCGGTTTAAAGATGCTCTACCTATATCTTTTTGTCCACCAATTGATATAAACTTTACTTAATTGTAAAGAGGACTATGAAAAAGGTAAACGGCAATAATTTCTCCCCATGTAATATGCGTTTCGCTGGGGAAAAACAGGATAGAAAAGATCGGATTTTTGAAATTGTATTCGTAATTGTTTTAGACAAGCCGATTACGGAGATGTTTCGATCTTATTCGTTTACAATCGGAACTGCCTGTCGGATTGGCGACGAGTTCCGATCGATTCGTTTACTATCGGAACTGCCCCGAGTAGTTTGTTTTCGTTCAACTGAATGGCATTGCGCATGTCCGATAAAATCGTAAAAACTCGTAGTTCTCCGGCAGGAATAAACGGCTGGGCAGCATTTTATTCAAGACATTGTTTTGATCATAATTAATAATTTACAGAACTGGAATACGAACCTTGTTGCTTCTTAGAATACTCATAAAATAGCTTTGCATACATATAAATGCAGTAATATTGAGTATTTAATATTTTACATTAAAAATCGCGTAGATATAGGTAGTGCCTCTTTAAGTGTTATTCTACTTCCAAGCCAAAACACAGATTGAGATTGATGATTCCAAGTAACAACACTACTGATTTGTAGTCGAGGCGACTTTTTACAGCCGCCACAAAGCACTAAACAAACGATAGTGTAAATATATATTGAAAAGGGGATATCTTGGAAGCAAGGCACACAAACAAGAGAGAAAAGTAGCAAACTCGGTTCTATACTCTTTTATTGAGTCTGTTCGTGAGAGGTAATATAAGGTGAAATCCCTACCACACCACCTAGCAATTGCTTTAGCGGTTTACTACTTTAAATACTGAAAAGGTGATCCCTTGGAAGCATCAAACACAAACAAGAGAGAAAAGCAGCAGACTCGGTTTTATTGAGTCTGTTCATGAGAGTTAATTATAAGATGCAACACCTTTCACGCCTCCTAGCACCGGCTTAAGCGATATTCTACTTTAAAGAAACGCAGAATGGGCTTGATGATCCCAAAGGACCAGTAAATAATAACACTACTGATTTGTAGGGATACTTTTTTACGGCCGCCACACAGAGCCACAAATATAAACCCACAAATATAATACATGCATTAAAACAATCATTATCCAAAGACACATCTTACCCTATTGTCATGACAATATAAAAAAGAGTATGATAATGGACCTTTTGAAACAGCCGAGCCTAACCCTTTTTGATAAACTTTAACATATTTAATGAACAGTGCATGCATGAAAGTGAAAATAGAATAGAAAGCCACAATGAAGGTACTCAATGAATTGGCAGAGGCCAGAGCAACAAGAGAATAAATCATTAAGGACACGACAAGAAAGATCATAGACAAACATCAAACGCCACCGTCCCAATGGGCTTTAGGTAGACGTCATCATAGGGTCCACAGCCTCAGTCCGGTCATCGTACAATTAAAGAGGAAAGGATAGTGGCGAACTGTAAAAGAGTCCACCACCAAGCATGCAGTACGTTGCAAAATGATAGGGTCATAACCTCTTTTGATAAACTTTTTAACAAGTTTAACAAAGATGGCATGAACGTGATTATTACCAAGGATCTTACGAACTTTGTAAATCACGTCACCATAGGAGTCAGTTTGTGTTAGTCTTTGTCGCAGAAGAATTCTTAAATTTGATATTTTAAAAGAGTAGTAGGGTTACGGCAATAAAGTGGTGCAAAGGTTTTTCTAAAGTTTATGGTAATGGTATCCCATAATTTAGTAGCTTTTGAGTACAACTCAACTCGACTACAAGTTCTTGAAAAATAATAAATCGAAAAACATAGACGCCATAAGCAGTTGCTCGGGGAACATCCCCATCTAAGTGGGGATAATTAAGAAAATCAAAATTAAAATCATCTCTCTTGTCATAGAGTTTGCTTATTAGTTCTCTATGTTCAATAGAAAGGTTTAAACTGAGAAAAGAAGCGACAGTATCAGACATAGTATCTGTGTTGTGTGGAATTTGTTAAGGATAGATAGTTACGAAATTGTTAAGAATATGATAATTATATAATAGTTGATCATGCTAATGCATCGCAATATAAGGATTAAAGAGTATTATAAAATATCGAACATCAGAGCAGGTTTGAGACAAACTGAATTACACCGATCGCAAAGCAAACCGTTACGTGGACATGTTTTAATTGATCATTATTCATTTATGGAAAATGGAAAATATACGTTCTCATTATACAGGACTCGAATTTAGCACTCGCACACTCGCAAAATGCAAGTTGATTTAGAAAAAAATGCTAGTCAAAGGTTTCAGCACTTGCAAAATACTGCAAATGCATATTTTCTCTAAGAAGTTACAGTATTAATAGATTGGTCAAATATCGAAACAGGTCCGTATTTCACGCTTTTAATGGAGTTAATTCACTCGTTTTGATTATTGTAATTCCACAACTAAGAAATTAATTATTTTCCTGTGCACATTTTAGCTATAAGGCCATGTTTATGATAACAAACAGCTCTTCAAATGTTTCATTATTTCTGACCACAGAAATTACTTTGACTGATGAACATGATGAAGGCGGGGGGTGGGGGTGGGGGGATGTTTCATTATTTCTGACCACAGAAATTACTTTGACTGATGAACATGATGAAGGGGGGGGGGGGGGGGGGGGAATGTTTCATTATTTTGACCACAGAAATTACTTTGACTGATGAACATGATGAAGGGGGAGTGGGGGGGGGGGGGGTCATTATTTCTGACCACAGAAATTCTTTGACTGATGAACATGATGAAGTGGGAGGGGGGAGGGGAATGTTTCATTATTTCTGACCACAGAAATTACTTTGACTGATGAACATGATGAGTGGGGGGGGGGGGGGGGGGAATGTTTCATTATTTCTGACCACAGAAATTACTTTGACTGATGAACATGATGAAAGGGGTGTGGGGGGGGATGGGGGGATGTTTCATTATGTCTGACCACAGAAATTACTTTGACTGATGAACATGATGAAAGGGGTGTGGGGGGGGGGGATGGGGGGATGTTTCATTATGTCTGACCACAGAAATTACTTTGACTGATGAACATGATGAAGGGGAGTGGGGGGGGGGGGACCAGTTAGAATGCATTTGTGCGAGTTGAAAATGTTTGGACTCGCAACAAAAAGGAAGGGTTTTAAAAAGTTAAAATTTACCCCTGTGTAAAACAGTTTAAGCTTTCAGATGTACACATGGTTTAAAGGGAAAATGTACATGAGTACGAAGTAGTTTAATCTTTCAGATGTACACATGGTTTAAAGGGAAAATGTACATGAGTACGAAGTAGTTTAATCTTTCAGATGTACACATGGTTTAAAGGGAAAATGTACATGAGTACGAAGTAGTTTAATCTTTCAGATGTACACTGGTATAAATCTGCTGATCTCTACACGGTTATTCAACTCAAAACGTCTTAGCACACTCCCCTGTGGATTATCAACGGATTAACACGGAATAACGTTGAAATGGGATTAGCGATTAACTAGACAAGTACTCAATATCTCTTTGATCTCTTGTGGGGTTTTAATTACTTGGTCAATCGTAAATAAACACTATTCAAATCGAGTGTTGCAACTTTATTACAGAATATCATACAGTTTCATGAACAATTTAATATAATAAAACGTTAAGAATTTGAGACTTAAATAACAAGAAATTAAATGAAGCAATATGTATGAAAAGTCCTATGATTTTTAATGGAACGTGTTGCCAAAGTGTTATAAAGCACAATTTCAATAGAAAATGAAAAAAAAAAATGTTCCAATAGAAATCCCAGCAGATCCGCACTGTACCACAAACAAAGAGCACATTAACTATACAATAAAGAGGACAATGCAAAACACAAAGAGTGGTGAAGACAGGGTTACCGACAAGTCCTTGTTTGCAGTACAGTGCGGACCTACGATGCCACTGCGTTCGGACGCTGTGGTTTCTATATGACCCTATATATCATTTTGGAACGGTCAGTAGGCAATATGGCCCACTGGTTAGCTTAAATCGATTTTAAGTGTACATTACACTGTCTTTAGCGCTCAGATTGACAAGACAGTGTAAATAAAAGTATATCCCATCAAAAGGAAATCTCTAACAACAAAGTCCACATCCAGAGAAATCAGTTGTTATTGTTCTGATATATAAAAAAAAAGAATAATTAGAAACACCTCAGGATGTATCCAAAAGTGTACTGAGCAAACACAGCAGTTGCATCCAAAGAGAAAACCAATCTAGGGTACGACCAAAAAACCCGAGGGGTGAAAGTTCATGTAGCAACCTTTCATACAGTTGCTTCGTTTTTTCCCTATAAATCAGTAAATTTCCATATTTATAAATATTCCATATATGGTCTTTTACAACCGTGATGTCATAGCTCTCAAAATGGCCGCTTCCATATACGTTTCAACAGAAACTTCAAATGATCATATCTTCTTTGTTTATCATCCGATTTTGATAATTTTTCCACCCTTATTCAAGTATTTCAAAACCCTCAATAATAAAGATGGTTCGGCTGTGTCGCTATATACCCTTTAAAGATATTGAATGCTATTTTATAATGTGAAGTATTATAAAACATTTGAATGACATAGAGTGATCTTCTCTTTCACTAATTAGTTGTGATCCAATGTAAGTATCAGAGTTATCTCCCATTTAGTTAAAACAGCGTATTTCATATTTAAAAATACCAATATGATAAAGAACATGGTTAAACATCACTAAATAACAGTTCTGTGTTTCAAGTTAAAAAAAACACAAATCAATGGATAATAACCATGTCATTATATTGCATATATCTACTAATTCTGGTAATTATATTGTTAATGACCTCTGCCACGCATAGCCTAGAATATGAGCAAATGAATTTGCCATGCAATTTACTGGCTAAACTTATTTTTATCACTATGTATATACGAATATTGCTACGTCTGTTAAAATTGTATATGTTGTATGCTCACATGGGCTATGGCTTGCTGGTTATCTTGCTGATTATAAAATAAAGAGTTTCTACATATATAAATGATAAGGCTAACTAAAAGTGGATTGTTTTCTTTTTATTCGAAACTTTCATCAGAAACATATTCATGTTCAAAACGTTAAACAAAAGAAAATAACAATGCTCACTGTCCTTAGTTAAATCTTACATTTTATTTTGGATACAAGTGTACATGTTATGCAGATGTTGTTTTGGGAAAAAACTTCCTTTTTTATTTACAAATTTATCTTGTTTATAATACAATTGTGTGTTTTCAATGTTCTATGTTATTTTACCAAATGTTAAAATATATTATTGGTGCAGTATTATCAAAAGTCAGTAATGTACGAAAACAATTTGGTTTATACTATTCTTATAATTAGTATTAATGATTGAAATAATGCATGATATTTAGAAAAACTAACGGGACGCCGCGAGTTTTCGAAAGATCAAGATTGCCATGTGTGAAAAAATAATAATAAAGGCATGCCAACATAGTTTGAGGGATGTATGCACAATAACTGTAATATTGTAGTTGTAAATAAATATGTGTATATATCATCACATAGAGTATACAATAAAAACCAAGAAACGAGGACAGCTTGGTTCGAATTTGTATTTACTTTTATAACGCCAGAGAAGAACATTTACATCTGTGTGCCAGTATCTAACTTTTTTTATTGATTTACTCTTTAAATTCATATTTTAAAAAATATCTATAGATTATTAGATTTGTATTGAGATATATGCACGAGTTCTTTCACGTATTAATATTGCACGACGAAAGAACTCGTGCGTATATCCCAATACATATCTAATAACCTATAAATATTTATTCACATATCATACAAATGCTTATTTAATTATTGTTCATGTGTTGCCTCTGTAAATCACAATAAATTATACAGGAAATGTGTAAAGTTATAAAACTAACACATGTCTAAGTATTTTAACTCAGAATTTGCGATATAAAATTTTACATAACAAGCTATGTAGAAGGGACAATATTCAGTAAAATAAATCCATATAAAGTTTATGAAATCACTTTTTATCTTTCTCAGTATGCCTGTGTTATGATCACAACATTAATTAGTATCCCAATGCAAGTACACACAGACAATTGTTTAGTGAATGATCAGTGAACATTTGAAATGAATTAGTGTGTTAACACAAATAAATGATGTTGTCTAATGGAAACAATTAATGAAACAGAATAATTTAAACATGTTATCCATACAATGTTTTATTATTTGTTGTCCCTACTACCTAGATTGGTATATAATGATGTTATATTGCAAAATGTGTGTAAACATGCTTAGAAAATGTTTTAGCTCTAGTAAAGATGAATGGCCACCCTTTTTGTAGTATTTTCAATTAACAAATTCAACTCTGAAACATCATATGAACATTTCTTGATAGTCCCTGAGAAACATATATTTAAAACCGCTACAATTTTTTATGTAAAAATAAGTAGTATTTGCATGACGTAGTTACTACTTTTACCACTGCGTATCTGCACGGGTAAATGAGGTAAATCTGAAGTGTATAGCTGCACAACTATTGCCAGGTAATTGAGAAATACATTTACCAGTGGATTAATTTACCTGTTCAAAGTTTTCTACGTCATCAAATAAAATCTTATTCTCGCTTTTCACAGATATTGCAATGTGTGAATTGTAAATATCTATTGTTGTGTATTGATTTCGATTTAAATAAACATAAATATGTTCATGGAACAAAACATGGCCGGAAAACTTTAAGTTGCATTATCATGATTATAGCGTGCACAAACCACCTGATTCTTACCCTGTTGTCATCCCAACAAAACGGGACATTATAAATTTAAGAAATCCACGCCAGAATGTATCCTCTAAAATATAGGCAGCATTAATAAGCAAAATAAAATTAAAACTCACGGCGCTTGTTTTTCTGGATAACTTACATTTGTTCAATCAATAATATCAATTATAAGAATAGTAATAAGCAAATTGTATGTGCATTTTATTAAATGTTGATATTATTGCACCAATAATATATTAAAACTTAAAGTAAAATATGACGAAAAAGTGAATACTTAAATTTTTATTTATTTAAATGTAACCAGGGTAAAAGTAAAAATGATACTGGATATATAAGTTAAGACACCCATTTCAAACACTTCAAGATTGCCGTGTGTCCCTTAAAACAAGAATATAATGGGCGAAATAAACAAAATGGAATTTAGTTGTGAGCAGAGGTTGTAAAGCCTGCGTATCACCAGTAACAGTAAATTAAAAAGTAGGCACCATATCGTTTAGGATGATTAAACAATACTCAGGGTCTTTAAATGCTGGAGTAGTGGAACCACCTATTCGAAGTTAAACCATTGTGTTAAGATATTTTCGGCTGTATCAACGACCTCAAACACCTTTATATTCCAAATATAAGCAATGATATATGTCAAAAAAATATCCAAACAGAGTTTGAATTCACATTTAGAAACGAAAGTACAGACACTTTGAAAAGCAGGTTTAACTGACTATGAGTCGGTATCATATATGTACATGTTTTCAGTATCCTTTGTTTGCTAGACGAAACTTTGACGAGAGTCGGAGACACGTACACACTGTATTATATTGATATTGGCCCATATTGCTATCAGATCTAGCTACAGATATCATGGATTGATACTTCCCGTAATTACTCCACGAATTTTCCTTTAAAAATATCGGAAGCCAACTGTGTTTAGATGGACGTCATCCTGGAGTATGTGGTGATGTCTGATCCCTCTATGTCTCCAATACAGCACATTTGAGTTCTTCATTGAGGGTCCTGTTTCACCAGTGCATTGTACCTGTCCACATCAATGGTTTTAGTATTGCACTGATACAGAAGCTGGTTGATGTACACACATTCAATGTTATATTTCTCCACTCTATGATGCATAATGGAAATCAACCGAAGTACCGCTGTAAACTAAGTCATCGTCCCTCCTGAAGCATCATTGTAGACCCGCTGCACAATGAACACGAGAGGTTTACACTACCGGACAGCAGCTCTGAATGGTCTGATTTGATATGTGTTACTGATCCTCGCGCCCCAATGCCATTCAAACACACCACAGGGTTTGGTTATTCCAAGTTCAACAAATAGTCCACTTGCGTGTTCCAATATATAACGTTGAAACCTACCGATGTGGGAACAACCCATAATTGGGATAGCCATCGTATCTCACACACAGTTAGTCCTCAACTTATCAGATCAAACATAAAGTTTCAATTTTGCGAAATCGATCACCCGACTGAAAACAGCTGTCACTTAATTCCTGTAACTTATTCATGAATCTTATAGTGAGATTTCCGATTTCCGATTTGAAAAATGATAAGTACAGCAAGCAATTTGCAAAAATGTATGACGTTTGTATAACTGTCTGATGCTTTGTGAAAGCGCCATCTGGAGAGACTCCAATTGGGCAGATAATTGGCATAACGGTTAATGTGTTATATGATAACGACACTTACGTATACTTTAATATATGGTAGATATTAAGTTTACATAAAAACATTTATTAATAAATAAATTTACATTTATTCTGTGTTTTTTTGTGGGGTTGTTGTTGTGTTGTTGTTTTTCCATGAATAAAAAAGAATATGTCGACTGTGGATATCATATATATATATTGTGCCTTATATTGTATGTGTGCCGCAATATATTACGAGTACCTTTGGTTCATTTGGTACGTGCAAAAGCGAAAGAGGTTTTCAGATTTAAAACGGTTATGGAGTTTTCCATTTTCCATTGTTGCAGTATTCCTTTAATTATTATAAGATGAATTACAGTATACATCGGGATAATTTACGAGGATATACTGTATATGTGTTCATTTGAAATTCATTTACGAGTATGTACATGGGTTAATTTTAGTGTTAACGAACGCTATACTATGTTATAATGGAAACCAAGTACTATATGTAGGTGATATACAGAACGCGTAACAATTACTTTTAGAAAGAGGTTCCGCTGTTCCATGACGGGAGACTTATATAACACTCAAACTTAAAATATTGTCCTATACAACCGCATACAAAATTATTGCGGACGTCAGTTCACCGTTCCTAATCCATTCTTTTTCAAGTGCAGACAGCAAAATTAAGTTCTAATAATTCGAAAAGATAAGATCTAGATAGCCCTAGTTTACTTTCACAATGACAAATCTGTATAAAGGTGTATTTACAAATACTGACCACATATGTGTGTGTTGAGAACTAGACTAAAGGACCGCTTGTCATAAAAACAGTTAATTCAATTAGGCCAAAGTTGTAACTTTGAAACAAGTAAAGAAAATTCACATGGTATATAAACTGGTGATAATATTTATAAATACAGTTTTAACCTGCACATTTGCTCTTTCCAAGCGTAAACTGCACTTACAAAATATTCAAGTTTCCCTTTTAAGTTTACTTGTTGAAATGTAGGAATCCAGGGTCGTTAATACTGTATAGAATAACAACACTGTGCAATCTAAAAAAAGAAAACTCATTTCCACGAGAGGGTAAATGTGGTTAACACATTAAATTGGCTAAATATTTACAAACTTTTATTAATCTAATATTAAATTAGAAAGTCGATTTTGTCTAAAATAAATTGTGTGATTTTCAACGTGTGTAGGTAGTTCAAAATGCCTTTTTCAAACCTGGATCAGTTTATAAACGAAATTTATAAATTATTTTACTATAAAACGTAAATTGATTTAACGTTATTTCATTGGATTAAAACCTAACACGTGATATACACCATTTGATGTATTTGATATGTATGTAGAAATGAATGCAGGTATGAATGTATATATACATGTATTGATGCATGTATATATGCATGTATGCATGTATATATGCATGTAGGGTGTAGATATGCATATATATATATATATGAATGTAGATATGCATGTATATATGCGTGTAGATGTAGATATGAATATATATATATATATGACTGTAGATATGCATGTATGTATGCAAGTAGATATGCATGTATATATTAGTATAGATTAGTTGTCTCGTCTCACAGTCTTGCTGTAGAGACTGGTAGGTGGCATAGACCTAGAATTATCCCATTAGAAGATAGAATATGTATCCACTGCAACAAGATTGAAGACGAATTTCATTTCATTTTAGAATGCGATCTTTTTAAAGATATTCGAAAAATGTATATTAAAAAGTATTTCTAGAATCGACAGAGCATATTCAAATTACAATCTTTACAGAAAAATGAATAGGAAATTAAGAATCTGAGTGTGTATATTTTTAAATCATTTGAAATAAGAAAATGAATTGATCTGATGTATTTGAAATTCCATGTCTCAATTATTTGTAATTCCATGCCAAATAGTCATGTATAATTGTGCATAATTTTTACTTATTCGTATGTAATTGTGTGTGGTGTGGTGGTAAGCCACATTTGAAAATCTTGATCCTGTTTGAATTATGTGTTTATGTGCTTATATGATATGGTTATCTATTATACAACAACCAACACATTAATATATCTCTAGATGTTTAGTCACCTTCTCCGTGAATTCTGAATTGCAAATTGAGACATGTCCATGTATGTCGCAATTTTCACTATATACTTTTTGTTTGTTTTGTTTTGTATTGTTTCAGACTGATTGTTTGTTTGTTCTTCGTTCTCAAGTAAGAAGTAAACAGTGTAACTTTGTATATCCTTTGCATCTGATATGTATTATACATGTATGTACGAATCGTGCTACGTCTGTTAAAAAAAGTATATGTATATAGTGTATGATCACATGGGCCTATGGCTTACTGATTTTGAAATAAAGTGCTTCTATATGCATGTATATAGATACGCATGTATATATGCATGTAGATATGCTTGTAGATACGCATTTAGATATGCATGTAGATATGCATATATATATCTAGATATGCATGCAGACATGCAAGTAGATAGCAATGTAGATATGTATATATATGCGTATATATAAGGGTGAGAAAATACATACATCTACACAATACCTTTCACATATATATATATATATTTTATTCAGCAAAATTCCAAAAGGTCATGAGACCCATGAGGATACAAAACAAAATATATACAAGGTCGACAGCAGGTACATGCAATAGTTATGTGTACTTATGCAAAAGTACTAGTGTTTCAACATCAACACGATATATAATTATAAAGCTTTTGAAAGTAAATTCAAGAAATATTTTCAATCATGCATGGTATTGTTATTATTAATACATTTTAAACAGTCTTTAACTGCATAATATATTCGGAATAAATGACAGTCATTTAAATCCCAAAAACCTTTATTTCACCTTTTATAGAAAACATCAACAACAAAAAACAACACTTTAATAACATTTGAAATCTTTGTTAAAAAACAGAACAAAACAACTTTAAGAACTGGTCTTAATATTAAAGAGTAAGTTTCATATATTTTAATAATAAAATGTGTTTTGTACATATAGATAGGCATTCATCAATGCATGTAGATATGAATGTAGATATGCATATATATCTTTGCATTTAGCTATTCATGCAGCTATGCATATATGCATGTAGATATGAATGTAGATATGCATATATATGTGTGAATGTAGCTATTCATGCAGCTATGCATGTAGATATGCATGCAGATATGCATGTAGATATGAATGTAGATATGCATATAGATAATATCATATGCATATAGATATGTAACCAGATATGTAACCAAATGAAAAACAACCATTGTCGTCAATTGTAAGAATTTCTGTCCAAAAAACAACATCTAGAGAATTTAATGCCAAGTATCCAGACTGGGGTCGATAATGTTGTGTTATCCAGACTGGGGTCGATAACGTTGTGTTATGTTATTCTCCCTATCCAGACTGGGGTCGATAACGTTGTGTTATCCAGACTGGGGTCGATAACGTTGTGTTATGTTATTCTCCCTATCCAGACTGGGGTCGATAACGTTGTGTTATCCAGACTGGGGTCGATAATGTTGTGTTATCCAGACTGGGGTCGATGACGTTGTGTTATCCAGACTGGGGTCGATAATGTTGTGTTATCCAGACTGGGGTCGATGACGTTGTGTTATCCAGACTGGGGTCGATAATGTTGTGTTATCCAGACTGGGGACGATAACGTTGTGTTATGTTATTCTCCCTATCCAGACTGGGGTCGATAACGTTGTGTTATCCAGACTGGGGTCGATAATGTTGTGTTATCCAGACTGGGGTCGATAACGTTGTGTTATCCAGACTGGGGTCGATAATGTTGTGTTATCCAGACTGGGGTCGATAACGTTGTGTTATCCAGACTGGGGTCGATAGTGTTGTGTTATGTTAGTCTCCCTAATAAAATCCTCGCAAAATTCATTTAGTGTTCACATCTGCATGACCTGTGGGGTATGGTGGCTGATTTCTGCCATGTCGTCTTTTCGTTATTTCGCCGCGAAAAGACAACAGAACGAAAAGACGACAGGACGAAAAGACGCCAAATGCAGCGCGAAAATGACGACAGAACGAAAATTCGACATTTCATAGTCGAAAAGACGACAGAACGCCACGCGAAAATACGAAAAGACGACACTTCAGCCGCGAAAAGACGCCATTTGACATTGTCGTCTTTTCGTTATTTCGTGTGGCCTTCTGTCATCTGTTCGCACTTGAAATGTTGTCTTTTCGTTCTGTCGTTCTGTCTTTTTTTCGTTCTGTCGTCTTTTCGCGCTGCATTTGGCGTCTTTTCGTCCTGTCGTCTTTTCGTTCTGCCGTCTTTTCGTTGCGAAATAACGAAAAGACGAAAAGACGAAAAGACGACAAATGGCAAAATCTTCATTCTCATGCACAAAAAAAAGGCATCTAGCCAAAAATTCCCATTTTATGTTGTGATTATTTTTAAAGCACTACGTTTGAGAGCTTCGATACCGGAAGCAAAACAATTATACCAGTCCGACACAAGAACACTAGTTCAAAAATGTTTCAACTGATATCAGTAACGATAATAACAAAACAAAGTGAACAGCAGGGGTTAATCACTTACCAAACGGTTGATGCTCAGTAGATTGAACCTGACGGAAACGGAAGTTGTTCCCGAGGGTCGAATTATGTGGTTGTAGCCGTATGTTAGCGCTGTATACAAGGAACCAGCGTTTGCCGTTGTATATGACGTCACTTCTGTTACTGTTGTAAAGGTAAGAACATACAATACATCAAACAAAATAACAATATGTTTTTATCGACCCATTTAAGGGAATATTGTTTCTATTAAATTATAACTATAACCGAAAGCGGAGAAAAAAAGTCTGTACCGAATCACAATGAAAATGGCGTCTTTTTTCATGTTTGTCATACATATTCAAATGCAACTTATAATCTATAGAGTGCAGTCGGCGATAATCGTCCCCCTCCCATGTGTCACAAGTTAAGAAATGAGACAGGGCAACTGTAAAGGTAGGAAAAATAAACACTCCGAGCTTGGAATGTTGAACACCGAGTTAGGTTTGATTGTTGAACTCCGAGCTGGGAATGTCGAACTCCGGGCTGGAAAAGTTGAACTCCGAGTTGAGTTTGAATGTCGAACTCTGACCTGGGAATGTTGAACTCCGAGCTGGGTTCGAATGTCGAACTCCTAGAAATCAAACTGTCAGCACTTAAGGTATTTTTAACCGCTTACTGTTATGTAAGTCTCTAAACAGGAAATACAGACTTAAAAATCAAAAGACGCGACTAATATTCCCATCGTCCGTGGCGATGTAAATTTGCAGAAAAAAATAAAATAACGCCGTTTTCATTGAAGGACAGTTTTGATAAAAAAAAATATCGTTATATTTATTTGATCGAGTCTTATTAAACTTAAACGGACACACGGCAATCTTAAAGGGAGTACATCAGGCTTTTCAAAGGGCTCTAGGGGTCCGGCTTAAAATTGACAAATAATGATATTTTCTATTTTAAAGCGCCTAAACATAATGAATGATTCTGTACAGTAATACGTGCTATCCTGGGTGACGCACCAGGGTTAATTTCAGCATTTTATGCCCGATTCCGTCCTAGCTATATGGTGTATTCAAAGTTTAAACCTTAGCAATATGGTTCGAACATCATATTTTGATGGATATAAGTGTTTTATCATGAATTGGAACATTTTTATAATTTAAGATATTTCTAGAAAAATCCTGATGTACCCCCTTTAAAGAATTGGTCAAGAATGACAATTAGCGTGTATAAATTCACTGTCATTTTTGTTCACATTTTGACTTAGAAACTGATTGCTTATAATTAAACAAAAGTTAACTCCCATCGGAGTCTTCAAATTATCTTTCGTATCATACCATAGACATTATTGGTACAATAATGAATAATATGCAAAGCAAGTTTGTTTTGAAGCATTCAATAGTTATTGAAGGTACACCCGACAATCTTGATTATTTAAAAAAAATAATATCGAGGCGTCCTGTTAGTTTTTCTACATACGAGTAACTTGCATTTGTTCAATCATTAATATTAATTATAAGAATAGTATTAAGCTAATTGTTTTGGCATAATACTAACTGTTGATTTGATAATATTGCATCTATAATATATTATACCTTTGGAAGAAGAAGAAGAAGAAGAAGAAGAAGAAGAAGAAGAAGAAGAAGAAGAACCAAAACTCAACATTTTATTTAATTATATGCAGTAGTCAAAATGATGCTGGATTATTAAATCGAGACACTAATTTGAATGCTTTAAAAAAAGCTTCAAGATTGTCGTGTGTCCCTTTAATAACGATTTGCAATTATTAACAAACGCATCCATATACTGTGATTGTATTTCTTCGACCGTAATATTAGTGCACAGTTCCCGAATGCCTATGTATGCTTCATTTTCTGGGGCGGCTCAAAATAACATAAACTATGTGTTAAGAACCGGTTTAACAACAATTCATTAGGTGGTCCGAGTATTAACTTTCATTACCCATCCAACCCCTTCTCCAAGAAGCGAAAACGGGGTTGACTGGGGTATGAAATAAAACCTTAATTTCGGCTATAAAGGTTTGCATATTGTAAATTTAAAACATTTAATAGGTAATTTTAAGCAGGTTATTGAATTTTTTCTGTAAAAACTTTTTTAAATGTGTTTTCTTGTCGAAATATCCGTTGTAAGATTCTGCTAATATAAGCTTTCCCGTTGCTTGATTGAATTAAGGCGGGACCACGTAATGCAATTTAATGCAGCCTCTATAGACCTATTAACTAGAAAATAAAAAAAACGTGTTATTACGGCTTGGTAAAGAATTGATCATGTAAATATGAGTGCATAAATAACAATTGCTTCGTATTTAAGCATTAGGATAAAACATAAGAGAATACTTACCGTTAATCAAAAGTAAAACTTTGAACAGAATAAACAATTTCAAATCCATTTTGAAGCACATTTCGAGGAACTTAGCATATAGTGCAGCAACATTTAAAAGATGCTAGAATGAATGAAGCAAACCACGCGAGCTTTTTGGAGACCACATGTGCGACTATTTTTAGATTCACATTTTAACGAAGGATATGTTTCTGTCATGTGTTCGACTTAATGTCCAGTTAATATTTGACATATGCATATTTATTTTAATAACAGCCACGACAATCTTCCAGTAAATAGAATGTTTCTCCGGAGGAGAAAATATACTTGTGTGCACTATTTAGTTTGTAAAAAAAATATCCATAATTTAAAGCAAAAGAAACAGATTATACCAATTAATTAAAACTATTGTTTCACACTGTTGTCACAAGTACTCAAGTATGTAACTTTAAAACATAAGCATATTTTCAAAATTTAACAGTTTCGAATGAATTCTGTAACAGAAATCACTAATAAAACTTTGTTTTTGGTATTATTTCAGAAGTGAATAAGATTTGGATTATCGACTTAAATATAAAATTATGGCCGCTTGAATTTAAGCAGGATTAAACTAATGATCTTAGTAAACGACATAAAGGGGTGACCAGAATTTAAATGTTCAGTTTGATAAGATTAGTAGTGATATTCCGTGGCTTGTAGCCGGGAAGGTACATTTAAATACGCTGCGTTTGAAATCGTCTCGTTTCTCGCCGCTGCAGGTTCGAATCCCACTGAGAGCTCGACTTGCAAGTGAGAAAGTTTCGATTCTTACGGATGGCGGGAGGACGGGTGGTCTACCTCCACCTCGAAAAATTCTACCTTTACATATAGCCTCAAATGTGCTGAAAATGACGTAAAGCATTATTCAGCCAAACAATCAACCGTAGCTTGTACATAGTCAGCCAGTGATACACTGAGCATTATAATACTAGTATATATGGTTATCTAAAGCCTGGAAAAGTTGCAAAAGAGGGCTGCTACGTACGTGCAGGAGGGTAATTCTGTACACCGGCCTGTTCTGAAAGTGGTCATTAACAAACTAAAAACATTTTCCTTTTAAGTTTACGTTTACATGCCCTGTCTAGTCATCTGTAGAGGGTCAGACATATATTCATTGACAGTTTAAGTGAGAAAGACGAGATGTACAGTACTGGTTCTACCCGGGAATAAGTGGGTGGTCTGCCGCCACCGACAAAAAAAGTAATGTGCAAACAAATGAAGTTAAAAACCAACCTAACAAACAAAAACAAAAACATACGCATGGCATATTTCAACTACGGACTTCTTCCACTTCCCCTATATAAACACAATAACAAATATTATCAAAACACTTTTTGGACATCCCTTTTTAAATATGAATAAGCAATTTTAGTGTGAACAAATGCTTAGTTCTATAATACACACGTGTAAAGAAGACTTAATGTAGGTAATAATCCTTTTTATCGTTCATGACGTTTTTCGAATATCAGGAGTTAAATCGGTTGGATATGTCTTTTTTTTAAAAAACAGTCCACAGAATGAACAGTGAGGCCGACTTTGTTTAGCATTCGTGCAGCACGGGTATTGGGCTAACGATGCGTTCCTTGACAATTGAATGAACAGTGAAACTAATAATATTCGCTTATTTTACGTATAGCCTGCGTATTATGCTAAGGCCATAATTAAAAATTGTGTGTGTTTCAAAAAAAAAACGGCCCGACTCCAAACATTTTCCCCAGTAAAATAGGATTTAAAGAAAAAAAGACAATGTACATCGTTTCTTTTTCATCTTTATTAATTTGGTTTACCAATTATTTTTGATAAAAAAGTATGTACAACGTTAAGATTTTCATATTGCAATCATCTTTAGTGCAAAATGTAGTGTCCAAACAAACAGTTAAACTTTAACCCTTAACACGCTAAGCACGACTATAATAGCCTTTGCGACCATTCTAAACCCAGATCAGTCTGCGAGTAAGCTGATCAGGTTTACAATGTCCGTCTGCTGATCAGTCATTTCCCCCAAAACACCCCTTTGTCATATAAATGGAATGGTCTTAATTCAAAGAAAGAACAGACCATTATATATATAGGACCTAGACGACCATTATTTTTACATAGGGTTGTTAATAAATACCTACACGAAAATATCCAATACTAACTATTTGGCCATATAACACACACAATGTAGTATCAGTCTGGCCCAGTGCAACACAAAAATGGGCCTTAGATGATGGCGTGACCTGATGTTTTTTCTAAAATATTTTCCAAACTGAAAGTAACCACCTTTTTTAAATTCTGAGGTCAAAATGACCAATGTACACTTCAAACTGTGCTTCACAAAAAGTAGTGCAGCATGTCCATCTTACATTCTATTTTGATGAGGTTTTCACCAGAAGCAAGTTAAATGTTTCAGAAATAAAGGAAAACATTCAATACATACCAGCCCCATGTCGTTGACCACTCCTATGCTTCACAGTAACTTAATAGTTTACCTGGGACTACTTTTGCTCCACCAGATTGACCCCATGGTACCCGGTGTAGCGGGTTAAAGGTTAAACAGCATTCACAAAATAATCTGACGTACATGGAAGAAAGAAAATGAATTTTCCTACCTACCTATCCATCTGAAAAATCTAAGGTCGCGTTTGGGTGAACTAATGTAAGCGTGGCCTAAGGATGCCTTTGTCACTGAAGTATGTTATTTCTCATCGTCACCTTTATTTTGTTTGGGGCTCTTGTTTGGGGCGCTTGTTTCAGCCAGCCCCGTGTGGTTCCCGGGTGTCCCCGTTTGGTCACGGGGCAAATAATAGGGCCACTGCAGATCCCTTTGGAGGGGTAGGCAGAGGGGTAGAATCCCCCCAAATTCATGTTCATTTTATCGTTTTTTGTTCATGTTCATTAAAGGTCTTCATCATGATCCCTGCATTTTTTCAGGTGCTATCTCGCTCGCATCAAAAGAGCAGTGGCAGAAAAACAATAACGTGGCTCCAGCGTAAATGGAGTTTCTACCATAGAATTTGCAGCAACACTGCAGTTCAGGGTGAGAAGGTTCTAGGCCCATTTTCCATATTTTATCTCGATGTACATGGAAGATGAGCCTGGCATGTTCATGCCTGTTAGGCGCCATATAACCTTTTTATGTGTTGGTGCGCCTTAAAACCCCAATTCCATTGTTTCAGCCAAAGGTTTATTTGGACAAAATTCATCAAGTACCTAAATAAGTTGTTTATCAGTGAAACGGACATTTTTACTGGTAAATAAAAATACCTTACTTTTCAAAGTCGGTTGAGAAATAAAAAATACCATTTGCGAAAGCTGTTTTGATGGAGTATTTTCAATACAAAATTCTGCTGCATGAAAAATCTGAAGAAAAAAAAGATATTTAAGATTTGTTTATCCAAATTTGGTTTTATATTCGTAAATTAAGACACCCTGAACTTTTTACAGCAAAATATGAAGGCTAACTGAAGTTATTTGAAATTTCGTAATTTTCTGCTGTCACACCAACAAGGAATTTGCATGGAAAAGTCCCATCAAAAAATCATCTGGGCTGTAAAATATTTATTTCTCAACCGATTTTCAAAACTAAGGTATTTTTATTTACCACTGAAAAGAGCAGTTATAATTGATGTACGTATTATTTCAATTGCTCAAGCTACAGCAGAAAAACCTTTGGCTGGAACAAGCGCCCCCAAATGATAGTTATTTTAGTAATCGCAACTCCTAAAGGGAGGGTGGATATAATCACATTACAATAACTGTTAAGTGTACATTAGTCTGGTCTTTTTACGCTACTACGTATTACGAATGAAGCAGTAAGAATGGTTTAGAAACGTTTAACGTCCCCATCCGACGAATGAAGCTTTCAGAGTGGTTTAGAAACGTTAAACGTCCCCATCCGACGAATGAAGCTTTCAGAGTGGTTTAGAAACGTTAAACGTCCCCATCCGACGAATAAAGCATTCAGAGTGGTTTAGAAACATTTAACTTCCCCATCCGACGAATGAAGCAGTCAGAATGGTTTAGAAACATTTAACTTCCCCATCCGACGAATGAAGCATTCAAAATGGTTTAGAAACATTTAACTCCCCCATCCGACGAATGAAGCATTCAGAGTGGTTTAGAAACGTTTAACTTCCCCATCCGACGAATGAAGCATTCAGAGTGGTTTAGAAACGTTTAACTTCCCCATCCGACGAATGAAGCATTCAGAGTGGTTTAGAAACATTTAACTTCCCCATCCGACGAATGAAGCATTCAGAGTCGTTTAGAAACATTTAACTTCCCCATCCGACGAATGAAGCATTCAGAGTGGTTTAACAACATTTAACTTCCCCATCCGTCGAATGAAGCAGTAAGAATGGTTTAGAAACAAAACAGTCCGTATGTACCCCCTCGATCACGGATGCACTTACTTAGGCCAGAATATAACATCGCAGCAGCGGGTGGAAGGAGGACACAAAATGGAGGATATAGAAATAGGGATGGAGGACTCAAGAGCTCCCTTTTTATGCTAATAGTCGGTTAAAAAAAAACAAAGGCTTACGTCTGCATTGTTAGAAGTATTGTGTGTGTTTCCTGGCGTGGCGCAGTCGGTAGCGCGGCGGATTTATAACCGGAGGCCCAGGGTTCAATCCTCCGTGGTGCCACTGAGTTCCGTCGGTATGTTCTTGGGTAAGACACTTTACCTTAGCCTCGTCCGTCGGATGGGGACGTAAACCGGGCGGTCCCGTGTATCGGTCTATCCTCCGAGCACGTTAAAGAACCATAGAAATCTATTCGATAATAAGAGTAGGGCACGGTTCCCGGATTCCTATGTATCCTTCCCCTCTCTCTGGGGAGGCTCTAAATAACCTATACTGTGTTGATGAGCCGTTAACATTCAATTCGTACTTAAAGTAAAAGTTATCTAAATAAATATAGAATAGAAATTTAAATTGCACCATAAAGAAGCCCACACAGCGATATGTATACTGTAGAGAATTTTTAACTGCTGTTTGATTTCAGGTTTCACACCTCTATTATCTCTCCTGAAAGCTCAGGGACATATATAGAAAACAGGAAACAATTCATTTTTTTCTCAATTATAGGCAATTTTTATTTTGAAAAAATAGGGGTTTCTTTGCTTTAGCATACATCTGCAGTGTAAAAGACAGATGATACAAAAAATCCCATGTTGATATGAGGTTTCATTCAAATTTCAGAAGTGTTTGACCGAAGCACCGCATATTCAGCTAGATAGTGTATGCATTTTGTATTTTCCATAGGAGTCACAAAACATGAGCGAGAAAAAAACAACTGGCTATGTATTTTATTGTTTTAAATTACTGGTCTTGGCTATACTGAAGATATTAAACCAACAACAATGTCTGCTGTCCCGCTTTGAAGCTCAGATGTTGGGAAAGGCTGTACAGTAACCACATGGGAAAATTAATTGAGATGTTAGACCTACAGGAAATCATTCATGGGATAGTAGACGTGTGGTTCTTTTAATAAACGAGCCGATTAAAACAATCCTACCAGTTTGTGTCTAGACAACTTAGGGTCTCACACCTCTATTATCTCCTCGGAAAGCTCATGGACCTCAGAGACAAAAGGAAAACAGAAAATAATTCTATTTTTTCTCAATTTTAGGCAATTTTTAATTTAAAAAATAGGGTTTTATTTTCTTTAGCATACATCTGCAGTGTAAAAGACAGATGATACAGAAAATCCCATGTCGATATGAGGTTTCATTCAAATTCAGAATTGTTTGACCGAAGCACCGCATATTCAGCTAGATAGTGTATGAATTTTGTATTTTCCATAGGGTTCACAAAACATGAGCGAGAAAAAAACCCAACCTGGCTAACTTATGTATTTTATTGTTTTAAATTACTGGTCGTGGCTATACTGAAGATATTAAACCAATAACAATGTCTGTTGTCCTGCTTTGAAGCTCAGATGTTGCAAAAGGCTGTACAGTAACCTATGGGGAAATTAATTTAGGTGTGAGTCCTTAGCAGTACACACACGTGTACTTTACAACATTTGGCAAATAATTGTGGCTCGGCTTTGTAAAAATTCTGGAACAGGATGATTTTGATGATTTTGATGATGATGATTAAACATTCTCGTCTCACACCACAATTAATTTCCATAGGGTCCCATTGTAATGTTTTTGTTCGTGCAAGGATTTGTACAAATCCTTGGTTCGTGGCATAGAGATAAACAGATTTTGCAACATGTATTTATGCTTAAATTCTTCATTGATCCAATATCTGCATGTTATTAACTTTTAACAAATATTTACCAGATTGAACTTTTTTTAATTTCATGTGTCACACCTACCAAAATTTAGACAAAAATACAACCCCGTGGAGATAAGACCCATGATGTGTAAAATGAGGCAGAATTAGCTAGAAATCTTATATCAACATGCATTTTTCTGTGATCTCTTCCTAAAATGCTACAGAACCTGGTAAAGATAAATCAATGTATCCTGTAAAATGTAGAAAAGCGAACTTGTTTTTTTATCTACCTCCTTGATCTGTAGGGCACGAGTATTCAAGGGAGTTAATAGTGGTGTGAGTCCGTCTGGAACTTTGTATTGAGACCAACACATGATGATTTTGATGATGAAGATGATGGTGAATGATGATGATGATGAAGATGAAGATGATGATGATGATGATGATGATTATTTAGTTATCATAAGACGACAATGACATTAACTCCTGACAGTGAATTAGTCATTACCAAGATGGCGAAGTTTTCATCATTCTGAAAGAAAAAATCTGAACTTTTCCACTTTCATCGGGTAATTTTACCAATTTGTCTACAATTTGTTTAAGATTTTTGTTCAAAGTATTTTCTGTTGTATTGTTCATTAAGTTATAAGCATTTTTCAGATTACATTCATATAAAAGTGAACTAACGAACACGATTCTTTTCTGTCCTGTTTTTTTTTACAAACGAAACATTTCTTATTATTTGAATAATTTTGTGGTTGGGACAAGGCAAAGTGGCAAACTTATATCAGACTGGCAACAGCAGTTATAGTTGTGACAGTGTAAATATTTGTATATAGTGTGGTGATTATGGGTACCAGGTGGCCCGGTTGGTAGAGCACTCGCCCTGTAAGCGAGGGGTCCCGGGTTCGAGTCCCGTACCGGCCGCACTTTTCCCCCTTGGTTTACTTCATTGGCAATGAGGATAAGTCGGTGAACGCGGGATAGCAAGGATAGCGCCACCGGGGATCTGAGAGACCGGAAGAGCTAGGCTAGCTCTTGAAATGTAAAAGGCGGAGGAGTGTGGTGATTATGGGTACCCGGTGGCCCGGTTAGCTCAGTTGTAGAGCACTCGCCCTGTAAGCGAGAGGTCCCGGGTTCGAGTCCCGTACAGGCCGCACTTTTCCCCCTTGGTTTACTTCAATAGTATAATGTAAGAGCATACATCATGGTGAACAATTGTGCCAAGTTACTTAAAGCGGTTCAAAAGATATGGAGCGGACACGAATGAATGAATGAATGGTGTTTTACGGCACGTCAACCAACAAATAGGTCCTATTGTGCGCAAAAACTGATGAATGATGAAGAAATGATGGGTTAATTAAAAATTAATGTAAACATATAAAGATAAAATATAGTGCATATGACATTCGACCTCTAAGTGTGACCTTGAACGGACTTGGCTGAAAGTTGCGCTCTGCACGTCGACTCGATATGGTGAACATTTGTGCCAAGTTATTTCAAAATCCCTCAAGCTGTTCAAGAGATATGGAGAGGACACGACTTGTGACGGACAGAGAGACAGACAAGCTAAAAACACTTTGTCTCCCCAGTATGGGTGGAGACATAAAAACACGTGTTTAGTCAATACAATGTATAACATTATAACAGTAAACTCTGGGGATTAATTTTTTCAGGGGAAGGTAGGGGTGGTTAATGAAGGGATTTGTAAAAGCAATTCCAGGGGCTGACCCATAGCTACAGTACATGGAATCAATGGCTTCAGTAATTAAATTAATGGAATTGCAAATAAAATCACAAAATGATTAAAAATGAAAATCTTGTCCAGGGGTGAGGTAAGAAATGTAAACAAATGAACTGCATGCAAAATTCCTAACATAAGGAGACCTATTTTTATAGTAATCACACCGTCCGTCCGGATTCTGTCCGTCATTCCGAAGTTTGTGTCCGGACCGTAACGTCACAACCCCTGCAGGGATTTTAAAATTACTTGGCACAAGTGATCACCATAACAAGACGATGTGTCGCGCGCAAAACCCAGGTCCGTACCTCAAAGGTCAAGGTCACACTTGCAGTTCATAGGTCAAAAACAGGTACGCAATATCGTGTCCGGACCGTAACGTCACAACCCCTGCAGGCATTTTTAAAATAACTTGGCACAAGGGATCACCATAACAAGACGATGTGTCGCGCGCAAAACCCAGGTCGTCAAGGTCACACTTGGAGGTCAAAAGTCAAATTGTGCCCGGTCAATAACTCTGGCATTCATGGACGGATTTTCAAATAACTTGGCACAAGTGCTCACCATTACAGTGATATTTTTAGCATGTGTTGGCATTCACACTCGGTGGTAATTCAAACGTTCAACATACATATATCATAATTATGGTCTTTTTATGACTCAAGAAATGGATTTATATGATATCGAGACATGTAGAGCGCAACTTTCAGCGACGTTCGTGCAAGGTCAAGATCACACGTAGAGGACGAAGGTCATATGCACTATATTTCGTGACCGCTCCAAATCTCTTGAACCGCTTGAGGGATTTTGAAATAACTTGGCACAAGTGCTCACCATTACAGTGATATTTTTAGCATGTGTTGGCATTCACACTCGGTGGTAATTCAAACGTTCAACATACATTTATCATAATTATGGTCTTTTTATGACTCAAGAAATGGATTTATATGATATCGAGACATGTAGAGCGCAACTTTCAGCGACGTTCGTGCAAGGTCAAGATCACACGTAGAGGACGAAGGTCATATGCACTATATTTCGTGTCCTCTCCAAATCTCTTGAACCGCTTGAGGGATTTTGAAATAACTTGGCACAAATGTTCACCATATCGAGATGACGTGCAGAGCAGCGCAACTTCCAGCCACGTCCGTTCAAGGTCGAGGTCACACTTACGAGGTCGAAGGTCATAAATTATGCACTATATTTTGTGTCCGCTCCATATCTCTTGAACCAATAGAGGGATTTTGAAATAATTTGTCACAAAATGTTCACCATAACGAGACGACGTGCAGAGCACAACTTTCAGCCATGTCAATTCAAGGTCAAGGTGAAGGTCAAAGTTCATATGCACGATATATTATATCCATATCTCTTTAAAAAAAAATAGGGGTTTTGAAATGACTTTGCACAAATGTTCACCGTATCGAGACGACATGCAGAGCGCAACTTTCAGCCAGGTTGGTTTATATGCATTACTATGAGAGTGTGGGGGAGACATATGTTTTTGTTACAAAATCAACCCCGCCTAGTTTTAGATATTTTTAGGCCAAAAAAATAGGTTAATTTCTGGTCTTCTTCTGTTTTAGGCCCCACCCCTACACTTTTTATGGGTCTCCCAAAAAAATAAATAAAAGATTAAGTTTTTTAAGGTGTGTAAGTGTCCGTTTTATAATGGACCATGCTTTTGATGTTCTTGAAGTGGATTTACAAATGTAGTATAGTAAGGAATAATTCAAAAAAAAAAAAAAATAATAATAAATAATTACCTACCCATATTGTTTTGGGAACACGACCAGAAACTAATCATTTATTTATTTTGCCTTAATATTTTTCAGAATAGAAAAAAAAAGAGATACAAAAAAGACTAGTTTTCATCCCCGTTAAAATTTGTAAAACACCCCATAATCAGTGATTCACAAAGCACACTTTTGCATGTGTAACTTTTTGAGTGCAAGTTTATAGTTGAACAACCTGGGACGTGACCCCGCCACAGGAATCTTACCTGTGACCTAAGAGAACAGAATTCTCACCGGAGCCATTCCTCAAAAATCTCCTTTTGTATTTAACGGCAATCGTTCTTTAGGCTTAAAAGAAGAAAGTGTTGGTTTCCGCTAACCCGACCGACCCTATTATTTAGCCGCCAACCCTAACTTTTTTTATTGCAAATAAAAAATAAAAATTGAACCTTCTTTATGGAGATATTTTTTTTATATATTTCTCCAGTGAGAATTAAACCCTGCTAAAACAACCGAAATCAGTCGTAATATCCCACGGGTGATAGTGGAGAGTAACGGAAGGAACCACACGGGGGGTATCCGACGATGCAGAGTTATGACCCTTGATTTAGTTCAAAATGCTATATTTTGCCTCGTTAAGACTTTATTTTTTATACAACCTCTACCAAACTTTATCACAACCCCTGGGATTTCAAGTGTACATTACCAAATATTGAAAAAAGGCCATAACCATGTATTATCTAGGTATTAATACCTTCCCGAGTATTTTTTTATCATATTAAAAGTGTTTTTTTCATTAACAAAAATAAGGTCATTAATAATAAAAAAAAGAACGAAAAAAAAGGTTTGCCTATCTACCTACACTATTTTTTTTAGCGGAAACAACCCTTTTTTTAGCTCTACTGGCCAAGGGCCAGATGGCGAGTTGTCCGTCGTTAACTTTTGTCTTGTGAACACTCTAGGGCCTTTATTTTTCATCCGATCTTTACCAAATTTTAACAGGTTGTTAATATCAATGAAAGCTCGGACAAGTTTGAAAACCAGCCATATTGGAATAATTTCACCGGAGTTATGGCCCTTGTTTTGCTGAAAAATGCCATATTAAGCCTTGTGAACACTCTAGCACCTTCATTTATTATTTGATCTTTACCAAACTTGCACAAATTGTTAATATCAATGAAAGCTCGGACAAGATCGAAAACCAGCTAGATCGGACCATTAACAGCAGAGTTATTGCCCTTGATTTAGTTAAAAATGCTATATTTTGCTTCGTTAAGACGATAGGGGCTTCATTGTTCATCCGATCTTTACCAAACTTTATCAGATTGTTAATATCAATGAAAGCTCGGACAAGTTCGAAAACCATTCATATCGGACCAGTAACAGCAGAGTTATCATCGTCGGATACCCCCTGTGTGATTCGTTTCGTTAGGCCTTAAAAAAATATATGTGTGTTTCTGGTTTCACCCTGTCAAAAAGTTAGGGTAGGTAGGTAGGATTTTTTTTTTTTTTTAGATATATACTGTTCGCATATATTATGCCATTTTTGTACTAAGGCAACTTCTTGATAACCTTTGCAAACAGTTTGGATCCAGATTAGATGTTATAACTACTCTGGCTAATAAAATTATCATTTAAATAAAAATATTTGTTGTTTGATTGTAATATTTATTATTATTTTTTTTAAATTGTTTTTAAATTTATTTATTTTCACTAAAAATATTTAGGGTCGGCGGTGAAAAAGTAGGGTCGGTCGGGAAACCGGAAACACACATATTTTTTTGTTAGGCCTTACTCTCCACTATCACCCGTGGGACATTACATCTAATTTCGGTCGTAATCCATGTAGAGCAATGCAGCGATCTGATTGGTTTACCCAAGTTTTCATCGTAATTGGGATATCCAATGTGATCGCTTTCTCTGTTCTATTCTATTCTGCTAAAACAACCGAAATCAGTCGTAATATCCCACGGGTGATAGTGGAGAGTAACGGAAGGAACCACACGGGGGGTATCCGACGATGCAGAGTTATGACCCTTGATTTAGTTCAAAATGCTATATTTTGCCTCGTTAAGACTTTATTTTTTATACAACCTCTACCAAACTTTATCAGATTGTTAATGTCAATAAAAGCTCGGTCAAGTTCCAAAAACCAGACAGATCGGACCAGTAACAGCAGAGTTATGGCCCTTGATTTTGTTAAAAATGCTATAATTTGCCTCGTTTTACGATAGGGCCTTCAGTTAGTTCAAAATGCTATATTTTGCCTTGTTAAGACTTTGTTTTTTATCCGACCTCTACCAAACTCTATCCGATTGTTAATGTCAATAAAAGCTCGGTCAGGGTAAAAAACCCAGACAGATCGGACCAGTAACAGCGGAGTTACGGCCCTTGATTTTGTTAAAAATGCTATAATTTGCCTCGTTTTACGATAGGGCCTTCATTTTGCATCTGATCTTTGCCAAACTTTACCAGATTTTTTGACTTTCTTTTTTTATATTATAATTTTATTTATTTAAAAATGTTTTGTTTTTTATTTATTTATTATTTGTTTTGTTAAAAAAAAAAGTTATGGCTCTTGATTTAGTTAAAAATGCTGTATTTTGCCTCGTTAATACGGTAGGGCCTTCATTTTTCATCTGATCTTTACCAAACTTTACCAGATTCTTTAGTTATGGCCCTTGATTTAGTTGATAAGCTGTATTTTGTCCAAAACTTTCAAAAAAACGTAAATGGCAGTCTCTCGCTTCATTGATGTTATAAGAGCCATGTTAGCCAGTAGAGTGTCTACAGGCCCTCTCGGGCCTCTTTTTTTTTTTTTGGCCTTATCAAAAGCACAGAAAGTTATTGGACATTATCTCAGCCCTGTTTGAACAAATGTATCATACATGTATTTATAAACCTGCACTTTTATTACAGTAAACTGAATCAAATAAAACAATGGAAACTTACACGGAAGGAAGCTCGGCCCCAACAATGACCTCCTTGCCAATTTCCCAGCCTGTTGTCACCACACCTAGACCCGCTATATCAACCCAGCACCCTGGGACAACAATGACCCCTAAATCTACTATGCTTACCCCGCACCATCATGTCACAAGATATATGCCTACTCCAGACCTGTCCGGGTCCCTGGGACGGCGCAGTTCTAAACGGTCGATCAAGAGGAAGCGCTTTGACGACGAAGTTGTGGAATCTAGTTTACTGAAACAAGAAAGGACAAGAGATAGGAAAGGTAATGTTAGATCAATTTTTGTATTGCTTTTATAGATTGCCAGAAGTGTTTTTCTGGAGCACTGAGTCGATGTTGGACCATACAATTCAGCATGCATTCAGCCTTTGTAAAATCTGAATTGAATGGAATTGAATGTTGTTTAACGGCTCACAACACAGTATATGTTATTTAGAGCCGCCCCAGAGAGAGGGGAAGGATACATAGGAATCCGGGAACTGTGCCCTACTCTTATTATCGAATAGATTCCTGTGGTTCTTTAACGTGCTCGGAGGATAGACCGATACACGAGTCCGCCCGGTTTATGTCCCCATTCGACGGACGAGGCTAAGCGAAAGTGTCTTGTCCAAGAACACACCGACGAAACTCAGTGGCACCACGGAGGATTGAACCCGGGGCCTCCAGTTACAAATCCGCCGCGCTACTGACTTCGCCACGCCAGCCCTCTGAAAAAGATGGTTATTCGGCTGCCTGTTTTCTCATATTGGCCACATATTTCAAACTGTAGAGACTAGGGCTTTTCTTTCTATTTGAAATAAAGTAACAGCTTTTTAGAAAATAACAGAAGGTAAACTATTTCTCTTGCAGCATCAGGGCCTCAATTTTTTGAGCCTGAGAAGATAATAAAAGAAATAGTGAAGAAAGAAATGAGTACAGTAATGGCGCTGCCCGAGAAGAAGAAAGTCTCAGTTGGAAAGGTTTGCAAGGTAATTCACTCAATAGCCTAAAGTAATAGATAGAGTATGGTATCATCAAGTTGGTTGATTTAAACATCGAGATGGGTGAAGCATTTCGTTTTACAGCGTGTGCATTTCATCTGTCTGCCATACTTAGCTTCCGATAACTGGTAGTTAGTGTACAATTATTATTATTTTCAATTAAATGAATTGCAACTGTGTAAATACAAAGGAAATGTCAGTGACTGCTACAACTTGCATTTATGGTTCCACTCCCTCGTATTTGTTTGTTTGTTTGGGGATGAACATCATTTACCATTTTAGGCTATATATGAAGGTAGATTTTGATGGAGGCAGATCACCCGCTAATTCCGGAGAAGAACCATTACTGTATACCTAAGACATCACTTTCTCACAAGTCGATCTTCCTTTTGATTCAAATTGGCGAGAGGTGAGAAGGTTGCAAAAACAGTGTCTTGACCCTCTCAACCACTGATGCACTACTACTGTTAGTTAAGTGTTTCTATTAGTTGAATGCTTCCTAAAGTTTTAATGGGGTAGTACCGGGTACATTAGGCTTTTTCTAGAAGAGTGACCGTCTGTTCAGGTCATATGAATCATATACATGGAAACTTCATTTTCAGACTTCAAGATCAAGAAATCGTTCAAGAAAGCAAAAAGTGAGGGTATGTAATGTTTGGTAGTCTGATAATGTTCATATTATTAAACAGTTAAACATGAATCACAGAGATGTTAAAGACAATTTGAGGGATGGACACGTAAATTTCGCTCTGCGTTCGGGTCAGATATACATTATTCTTCGTTTCTGCAACATTAGCTTACCTAAATATGCCCTACCGTGTAGGAAATGATCGCTCAGCGAAATTTACGCACAGAATAGTAAACAGGTATTTAAAAAAATCTGTAAAAATGAGTGTGTATTGTGATTCTGGCATTCGCTGTACTATACGCTCGTAGACTATAACACTATCTCTTTTCTCTCTATCCTTCTATAGTAACATAATGCAAGCCAGTGGCACTGACTGATAATGCAATGCAGAATTCCTCGCGTTTATTGTATGTAACATTATCTGATGTCATGATGCGGCATGAAGAAAAAACAATATGACGGTTTCCTCAACAAGCGTAACATTCTGTTTAATAGATAAAACTAGTAAACATACCGAAAATATGGACATACTTATAAGGCAAAAAAAAAATAGGTGTGTTTCCTATTTCATGGTCTAAAAAAAATTTTTTGGAGCAAGATATTGTGAGATTCTACATGTATTTATCACATAAACCCCATACAAGTTCATGATACAACTGAAAGTTTCTCTGTGATGTCAGTTTACCTCGATATATTGTGATAAATCATTGTTCAGAACAATTTTTTTTATTAATTTTTTTCATAAAAAGTTTTATGGTCGGCCCCTTAAAAATAAGGTCGGTCGGGCCACCGGAAACAAAGGTAGTTTCTTTTTTTAGCCTAAAAAAAATATTATATCGGTGCCTTTTGCTATCAAATTTATTAGGTTAGACACAAAAACGCAGAATGGCTTGGTAGAACCTCTCCATTCTTTTTTTTTTCAGCCTTGCCTTATAAACTTGATAGTAAAAGGCACTGACGCATTATTCTCTTTGTATAAGGCAGACACAAGTTCACAAACAACTTTGTTTCACTCCACTATTCTTTCCCTCTCTGTGAAAGTGTCTCTCAATGATATGTTGTCCTTCCAGCCACCAGCACCGGCCTCCACAAAGGACCTGGGACGATGGAAACCAACAGATGATCTGGCCCTTATCACAGCTGTACAACAGGTACCAGTATCTATAATATGTACATGTATGTCTCACATAAGGGACTAGAGGCAGTCTTCATTAATTATATCCCTGCTTTCACAAAGGAATCAGTCCTTAGCATCGCGTTTCGTAACATCTTTTTCTCGTTGCTTAACACACTTTAATAACATTTCTCAAACAGTTTTGAATCGGTTGTTCCCAGACTTCATATACACATAACAACTGATGACCCTATATCACTCTACATCATCCATTGTTGATTGCCTAATTTATTACAGAATTGTGGCCCTTGTTTGACTTGGAATTTACAAAAGCGGGGGTATTCATCACCTTCAGTGATAGTTTTAGTTTCTTTTTAACTCATGGAGGCCCGTTTGTTTTCCGACATGACTTACATATTTGCAAATCATTGTTCATAAATATTTGATCGAATTGTTCAAAGCAAATTGTAATTATTGATTATATTGCACAAGATATATATTTTAGGCCAAAGAAAATAATATACGTGTGTGTTTCCTGTTAAATTGGGGTTGGGGGTGGAAATAGGGACGGTAGATGTGTAAAAACGTTTTTAGCTCTACTGACCAACTTTTGTCTTGTGAACACGATGGGGCATTCATTATTAATTAGATCTTTACCAAACTTTGCCAGGACCTTTATATCAGTGAAAGCTCAGACAAGTTAGAAAACCAGATCGCATTCGTTTCATGGGAGTTATGGCCCTTGGTTTGCTGAAAAATGCCATATTCTGCCTTGTGAACACTCTAGCAACTTATTTATTATTTGATCTTTATGAAACTTTGTCAATGTCTTTATATAAATGAAAGCTCGAACAAGTTCACAAAAGGGCTCGACATTCAGGCCGTGGCCTTCCAGTTTTGATGTTTTATGCACAATTCTTTTACATTTTTGCTGTTGATGATATTGTTATTTATTGCGCATGGGTACTCCTCAAAATATGTTTCTGCGATGTTGTTTATTCTAGCCAATAAATATATAATATTCTATTGCAGACAAATGATCTGACTGCAGTTTTTCTAGGTGTCAAGTTTTCCTGTAAGTTCACGCTGAAGGAAATACAGGAGAGGTGGTACAGCTTGCTGTATGACCCCGTCATATCCAAGTAAGTACAACCATAGCAGTCAGTTCAATGTGTGTTTTTCCCTCCGTCTAGAGTGGCCTCTGTGGTTCCCAGGCAGGAATAGGGCCACTGCTTATTCAAGCAGAGGGGTTAAATTCCCCTCAAATTCATATTCATGTTCCTTTTGTCATTTTTTGCCAGGTTCGTTAAAGGTCTTCATCATCATAGCTGTATTGTTTCAGGTGCTATTTGAGTGGTGGCAGAAAACGATGAGCGTGGCTCCAGTGAAACATGGAGTGTTTACAATAGAATTTGCAGCAACTCCGCAGTTCTGCAGGTGTCAGAAGGTTCTAGGCCCATTCTGCATACATTTAACTAGATGTAAATGGAGACTGAGTCTGGAATGTTCATTCATGTTGGCTCCATTTAACCTTTTTGTGTTGGTGCGCCGTAAAACCCAAATTCAACTCCACTGTCTGGAGTACCTGTACAGTGTTAACCCATTAAACGAGTAAATGTGCTTTATTTTCTATGAATTAATACATAATGGCTGTTCCATTAAAACATACCCGTGACCCCGGGAAGGCAATTTAATAAACATCTATGGGTAAACACTATTTTCTGAAATTTGGTTCTTTACTCAATTTTTGCATCTATGGGTGGGTGTTACAATTTCAAAAGTGCACCAAAAAAAATGCTAGTTTGCATAAAACTGCATATTGAATGCATTTTTTTACTTAGATATTCAGTTACATGTTATTACTGTTTGCATTAAATAATACACTGATGCACACCTTATCTGATACTCTGTATAACAAGTCTAATAATGTCTTATCTCTACAGGTTATCTGTGCAGGCAATGAAGCAATTCCACCCAGACGTTCTGGCATCTGTGCAAGCCAAGGCCGTCTACAGTAAGGCAGAGGAGACCGTGCTTGGCAAGATACGCTCGGTAAGATAACACCGGAAATACCTCAACATTTAATATATAATCTCTAAACCATGGTTTGTGACAAGAAATAGTTCTACCCTGCGTGTCCATCGTTCTTTTTGTTGCTGGGGCATGACTCGACCTATATGTATTTCTGAAACTTCAAACATGTAAAAACTCAGTTGTGGAAAAGTGCCTTCTGCAATAAAGTACATTAAGATTTTTCTGATATTAATAGACCTTGTCTTTACCATAGAAATGGTTTTAAAAAGAAAATATATATAATATTATATACACATATATATAATTTTGTGTTTTTAGATATTCTCGAAAAGATATTTGTATTGCCTGCAACGTATAGCAGACACTTAGGATTACTTTGTCATCTTCCATCACACTTTAACCTGCAACCTAACCTTGGCCATAGCTTGAAAAATATTTCACCTATGTTTAGAAAACTTCACACACATCTTCACACATCTTCATCTTACCTCAAGAAACAAGAAGGACATCGATTGCTTTGAGAAACTTGACAAAACCTTGGATGAAGATTTGCACAGCTGTATGCATTGCAATAACATATTTTATTTGATTTATTACAGACGAGCACACCTTCACTTGAGAATTTCCAGGATCTTCTCGACAAAAATCCGGAAGTTTTTTACCCTACTAGAACTGCAAGAGCCCTTCACAGCCATTGGCTTCTGATGAAACAATATCACCTACTTCCAGACCAATCAGGTAAGACTTCAAACTTCAGTTATTAACCAGTCAGGAGTCAAACTTTGTTTTCTCTCATTTTCAACCATTTAAGATTGGGTTTTACCACATGCGATATTAAAAACTTTTCATCTCACTAGAGATTTTTAGCTTGAATGTAAGCTATTGAGATCACGCTTTGTCCATCATTCGTTCCTCATCGGTCCAACGTGAACTTTTGTTCTAAACGATTTCGCCTCAGGAATGCTTGCCCATGGCTGGTGTGGACCAAATTTCACATGGATGATTGATGGCTTTGATCAAATTAGGTCAATCAAGATGGCTGCCATTACTAAAGGCATAGCTCTCTCGTATATTGCATGTATGCTGTCATATTTTTTGTATGTAGCAGTAGCTTGTAATCCTCTACCAAGTTTGTTTATGACTAAAAATGTAAAAACATATCTTTTCTGAAACTATCAGAGCTAGATTGCTAATGTTCCGCATATAGTATGAGCTTATGGTCCTCTGTCAAAGCTTTGTTTGAATAATGTCCATGTCATAGTTTTACATAGTTATATATAGAAAAACTTGTATAAGTTGAACAATTCCACTGTTTTTTTCTATATTTTTGGAACATAACCCATACTATCACATTTGGGAATTTTAGTGTGATTTACCCCTAAAATTAAAATTGGAAATGTTACTGCGATTTTTCATAAAATTGTGGCTTGGGGGAGAAACTGTAAAACATTTATTTCATAAGTGTATCTTTAATACTGTTTACTGTATACCAAGATCAACAGAGGCATTCAAAAGTGTTTCATAATAATTCCAAATGAATTTTTGTCTCAAAATTGGGAAAAAAAGATATGCTATTAAAGAAACACTAACATTTCTAACTGCGATAGTATGAGTTATGTTCCAAAAATATAGGAAAAAACACTGGAATTGTGGCATTGGGAATATGACTAAATACTGGCTATAAAAAGTGCAAACAAATCCACTGAATTTTTTAACTCTCCCCACACTCTTTTGTTTACTTAACATCAACTACTTTTCAGTTCAGCCAATGCCTCGTGGTGACCATGTACTCAACTTTTCTGATGCCGAAGATCTGCTTACAGACGAGGATTTAAAGTAAGTTTTATCATCCTTAATAATTTGCATTCAAATTGTCAGAATACATGTAGCATAGACCAATATGCTTGGTTCTGTTGTATACACTATCATATGCTCCTAAATTGTCACTACATGTAGATGGTCTGCATGCCTTGTTACGTTTTTGTGTCGCCTGTATAGCATGGCAGACACTTAGGGATCACTTTGTCCATTATCGAGCATCTGTCCGTCCATCACACTTTAACCTGAAACCTAACCTTGGCCATAACTTGAAAAGTATTTGACCTATGTTTGTAAAACTTAACACATATCTTTATCTAACCAAAAGGAATGTTATTACTCATGTCCAATAATTTCGTTTTGGCAGAGTTATGCCCCCCTTCATAGAACTTTAACTTGCAGCGTAACCAAGCTCATACCTGGCCATAACTTTGAATTATTAAAGAACCCGGCAAGCAACACAAGTGTTCCGTGGAACACCCTTCTGGTACACACCATTACCAGTGCTCACGCTACCATACGCCATGGTCGCCATTTGCGATTATTTTATAATACTGTCGATTATTTTAAAGAAATGTCGACAAGAAATGGCGATTATTTATTTTAATTTTTTTTTTTTTTTTTTTTTTTTTTTATAATTTTTTCGTATAATTGTCTGTTTGACACCCCAAGTAATAAATGACCGCAATAAACATTACATAATCCGTTCACGCCCTCTGTGATGTCGCCACGCGCTTATCATTTATCGCTTGTAAAAGTTGTTAATTCCCTTAATTGGCACTTCGTTGTCGGATAATCGGCATTGTTGATACACGCAAACATCATGTGATTAATGGACCGAATAGCCAATCAGATATGCCGTTATTTGTTATCTTTCGGGCGATTGACCAATCAGACAATCCGTTACGCATCCAACAGTAGGTACAGTTTCCTGTTTGTTTTTCTGTACACAAACTACGAAGAGATGAAATTAATTTGTGCACGCACTATTATGAACATAGTCGCTACATATACTTTCATCTGCATTAATAGCTATCCCATCATAATCCCGATAGGAAGCAAACTCCCATGTGTATTGTGAACTGTGAAAACACTTGCAATAAAGTAATTAAAACATTGAAACAATAAGAAGTTTGAATTTTGTGCCTGGCTTCGTGTCGGCAGTTTCAATTTGTCACAACTTTGAGATCGACAATTAATGACATAAAACTACATTATCCTACTATTAGGGTTGTGTTTTCTTTCCCCTTTGATAAGAAAGACCATTGTTGGCATTCAAAACACATTAATGCATGAAAAAAGTTCGTAATTAATGGTATTTCGATTAAATGTTTTGAAATTTTCGGCCGTAAAAGTGCGGTGTCATAGTACTTCGGATGGTACATAATTTCGGATTTTTTTTTTTTTTTTTTTTTTTTTTTACATAATCGAATGAGAAAAACTGTCCTTTACAAATACATGTTGGTGGAAAGAAAAACGGTATATAGATGACAGATACATAAAGTATATTTCTATTCATTATTTAATTATTTAATCCATCATTCTTTGTTTTATCAATGTGTAAGGAGTTCCTGGAATCCTACTTTTAAATGAATTCTAGTCTAGGCCCTTACTTCTTTTACTTGGAGAAAGTGGTGACAAAATGAAAAATATAGCCAGAGGAGGCCCTGGTAGTCTAATAAAACCTGATTGAAAATTTGGCTCTTACGACTGACCAAATTTTCTTACGCATTAAAGTTGGCTATTATTTTCTTAACTAAAAAATGTGTGGCTATTAATTTGAAATGGCCAGTGTGAGCACTGATTACAAAGTTTTGATGCTTTGTAGAGTTCAGACTTCCTGTCACGCCGACAGTTTAATGTAAAAAACCATTACAAATAAATGTTTATGCTTACAGTTTAGGTCATAAGGACGGAGTGTTTTCTGTGAGTCTGACTATACCTGAAGACATTCAAAATGTTCCACAAATAAAGTTAAAAACTTTTCATGCACGCAATAAAACGCAAGGAGAGTAAATACTTCATAATTTAAGTGCTTAGTTCGCCTTTAACAAACAACTATGGAAATATGTTCTTTGGTTGGAAACAACTATTATTCTTCTGGAGAGGTTTGCTCTACCTTTGTTGCTCACCATTGGTAAGTAAAATAGGTATTTGGATAAAAACAAAACAGCAGAATCCTCCAGCTAGTAACAGTATGATTGTGTGGTATGTTTTCTAGACGAAAAGTATTGTGTATATAGTATATTAGTCTAATTAAACCAGGGTCCCAATGATCAGTACATGAAAAATGCTTATTAAGAAATGCAGACAATTCTCAAGTTTTTGCATCTGTGTGATCAAAATCGATTCAGGACGTTTCGGCACCAAACCATATCAACACCTAGACGAATTGGCACCTAGACGTTTCAGCATCTAACTATTTTTACCGTAGATATTTCGGCACCCATTTATATTTGAGTATTTTAATGAAGTAAAGAAATATTTCTATAAGATCACTTGTAATTCATTTAAAATGCAAAGTTGATTGCATTAACGGCAACTCCGAAGCGGTTTTGAGCCTGAATACAACTAAAACATGAACATAACTAGGGCCCATATGATAATCACTTGTAAAATTTAAGAAATATGACTCACATTATATTGTAGCATGGTCACTGAAATTCCCTTTGTAATAGCTCAGGTGTAAATCGTTTAATTGAAAATACTTGAATATGTTCCTTTTAACATGTATAATAATGTATACCTAAGACCAAATAAAAACTTATCTGTATTCATACAGTATCTTTTAATTCTTCACTTTATCTTCCTGTCATGTCCATATCGACGACTACAGGTATGTGAATTGAACAAAACCTCCATAAACTAACCCATTATTAAAATTCGTCTACATATAACGCATGTGTTATACTTTTCTTGTTCAACTAAAAGTTCGCTTTGTTCTGTCTACCCAGTCATATATAAGTCAGGCCAGATTGATTACTCTGATAAACTTGCTCATTTGTTTTTCAGAGAAGCAAAAGATGATGCAATTGAGCATGGTAAGTTTAGTTTTATCACAGACATATTAATAAACAGATAGGAAACTTCCTATCTTAACCAATGAAGTAACCAAAATATCACGTGACACATTAACTTTTCCTTTTATCTTCTTTCTCAATTATTCACAGATTTTGATGAGAAACATTCAAAAGATTCATAGTAAATAGCAAAATGCGATTATAATAATTGATGCTTACTTTCTAAGTAAGAAATTGTATAAAAAGATGTTTAAAGTTAAAAATATCATCATTTTTCACTTTTCTCTTTAAAATCAAGGATTTGACATAGTCAAAGTTTCCGTCAAACTCCTTTTTGCTCTAAATGTAAGAAAAAGCAAAATACTATCATTGGTAAGAATATTTAATTTGTGATGGGATTTGGCATGAATGAGAATTGTATCTGTAAAACTCTTCATGATATGTGTGTTTAAAGTTGGTAAATATTTTGTGAAATTTTTGCACTGTGCCACGTGCAATTTAGATAATTTTCGTAGTGTCCAATCTATTTGTTATTAGGTCTGTGGTTTTATAGGCTGACCATTCTTTTCATTTTTAAGAGCCTCAAATCTCCTACCCTTATATTTTGGTAATACATGTACTTATAAAAAAAATGATGATTTCCAAAACATTGTCTCCGGCATAAAAAGTTTGAATTTTATACCCATGTTTACCTAAATCTACCTATTTCGACGAATAAATCCTGATTTTATGCTAGTTTGAAAATTTCCTTTTTATTTTGTTTACGCTTTTCCCACCATACATTTTTGCTGAGAAACTTCTGTAAAAGAAGGTTTAAAAAGATACTGTCAGACCTTTAGGATTTAAGTTGGGTCATTGTAGTGAAATGCTGTACATAGGTATCATGCAGCCACTAACAGTTTCTATAACTGTGTTTCAGAGTTAGGCATTGCGGACAGAAGAAACAAGAAGGAAATTAGACATTTAGAACAGGAACTTCCCAAATGGCAGGTGTTGGTTGATAGTGTTACAGGTCTGTATATCATATTTTCAAGTAGGAGTTTGTAACTGGGTGATTGTTATTTGTTATCTTTTGAACTATTTGATTTTAACACTTAAAGGGACATTGTCCGTAACTTTTAGCTTATAAAACACACACTAATTACGTTCACAAACATACACTAAACATTGAATATGTACTATTTAAATGCAAGATTGTTTAACGGAATTCAATTGTGGTGCAAAAAAAGAAGTGCCGCTTTGCGTTTGAACTCGCAGCCCGAATTAAAATTACACTCTCGGGTAGTAGTGAGCGCGAGATTGTCTACATCGCTCGTGACTGAGCTAAGCGGGCTATACATATTGCGCAAAACATACTAAAAACCTAATGTGCTAATGGAAGTCATGTGATAAGCGGAAAAGGAAAATAAAGTGGGTCCCACTTCTTTGGGTCTATGCTCAAGTTTTCATGTATATGTAACATTTCACTGAATAAAAGTCAAGAGAGAGATTTGGTTATGCTCAATATCTGCTTACTTATGGACAGTGTCCCTTTAAAATAAATAATATTGTATTAAAACTGTATTAAAGTGATTAAACTTGAAATTTATGTTAAAATATTTTTTTAAAAAAAGGACACACAATATTATTATCATCGAAAATGATTCAATAAAGAAACATGTTTTTTTGGTAAATGAGATATCTGAATATGAGTATTTGTTTCTAGGTATAAGCCCGCCTGACTTTGACAACCAGACGCTAGCTGTGTTACGTGGGAGGTTAGTGCGGTACCTAATGAGATCTAGAGAGGTTAGTGTCTAAATTTATCAGGCATGTATACAATATCGTGTATGTCAGTGTGCCCAATAAATGTGGGGTATTGTAATTTTAACCCACCTGCAGGACATGCACTTGTGATATTGAACTGTGAATAACTCAAACTGTTCAATCTGCTAGATAATAAGAATCTTTCATGGGTATCCGGTGAAGATAGGGAAATCCAACACGAGGTATAATTGTTTTTATCAGAACCGATGCTATGCCGAGGTTTCGATTAAAACAATTATACCGAGGGTTGGAATTTCTCCATCTGAACCGGATACCCATGATTCCTTTTCTTGCATATCATTTATATTCTGCGCGTTGACGTCGCCAACTACTAACGTGTTGCATGTTTATTTACACAATGATGATCATTGATATCAGCGCTTGACTTTTATCTTCCCCCATGCGTAAGATCAGGCTTTCCATCACCCATGTAAAACATGGATATTCTTATCCGGTATGCAAGAAATCCGATGTATTAGGGTCGGTTCTCTGTGCCAGTGAAGAACTAGAGAAATCTTATACAGCAGTATGGGTATGCTGTAACTATAGGTGTGGTTCTAAATATAATTTAACCAAAAATAATTGGCTTTTGGGGTTTACGATAGATGATCGATGCTAAGGGAAAGTGTCTTGCTCGATAGCTCGAGTAGAATATAGGCTAATATACGTGTTACTATACTCAGGAGTGTACTTAAAGATCCGAGACCGTATGCTTCATGGGGCCCTTCTTTAGCCAACTGTTTGTTTATTAGGGCTATTCCATTAAAACATACATGGGACCCCAGCAAGGCACTTATGAAATCAATCACCCACGCATATATGAAAATTGAGTATAAAGAACCACATTTTGGAAACTAGGGTTCATGTTTATGTTTATTAAATTGCCTTCCTGGGGTCCTAGGTATGTATTAATTGTATAGCCTAATGCCCTGTATATTAAAGGGATATATGGCAATCCCGGTATGTAAAACTTATTAATTATATAGCCCTTATATTAAATGGATGCACAGCAATCTTATAACCAACTGTTGATTATACCGGTATTGCTTCTATACTATATTTAAGCATATGGTAGAATAAAGTCAGACTGATACTGGATTAATAAATTGAGGTGCACATTTTAATTCTTGATAAAAATAAATAAACATTGCCATGTGTCCCTTGAAATCTAAAAAAAAATGTTTATAAACAAAAAATTCACTACCATGCTATATATATATACCAAATAATTTTAGATTATTTTTTTTTCTTAAATCTTCCAGATCACAGTGGGGAGGGCAACAAAAGATAATCAGATTGACGTGGATCTGTCACTGGAGGGACCTGCGTGGAAGATCTCTAGACGGCAAGGTGCCATCAAGCTGAGAAGCAACGGGGACTTCTATATCGCAAACGAGGGGAAACGCCCGATATACATAGATGGCAAACCAATACTTACAGGGAACAAGCAGCGATTGAATAATAACTCTGTAGTTGAGGTATTGTAATGGTTTTGAAGTTTTCCCGAAGGTGTGGAAAATGTTCCCATGCTTGATTTATAAAGTAGTCACGAAGGAGAGATTTATCACATAACTTAAAAAATGCCAAATAATTTACATTTATTAATCTAGCTACCTGTATATAGATGATCTTACATGAGTACTCATTCATTATTGAATTTATTAAACGAGCTCGCAAAATGATATAATGCGAGGCTCTTGCCGAGGATTATATCATTTTTGCTAACGAGTTTAATAAATTCAGTAATGAATGAGAACTAATGTTAGATTCTATTTATCACATAACTCACATACCGACTTTTATTGCATTTTGCCTGTGGATTTAACACGAGAAACCGACATAAACCTCGGGAATTGGATCATAGTCATTATCAATTTTTGACAGCGCATACTAGGCTCATTTGCATACTTGTATAACTAGTGGTATATCGAAAATATAGAGTGGTGTTATTCCACTCCCAAGTTAAGTGATAAATAGCGTTGTCGTAATGATGGCATCATATGTTTTGTATGTTGATGTCATATGCTGCTTCGATCTTCTCAAACCAACACGGAACAATGGAACTGCCTCGTCGATTGTCTTAATTCAGTGTTTTTAACGGTTTGAAAAGGAAATAGACATGGCCGTTCCATTTGCACAAAGTGATGGAATAGAAATAACCGAGAGATGATTTGACCTTTATTTGCATATTAATGTTATTACACTAGTGCGTAATGATATTTATAACATAACATGCGGTGTGGGAGTGTAATAACACCATTCAATATTTTCGATATTCCACTAGTGGTATAACATAACGTTAATGACGTCATTGACGTCAAGTTAATGTACGTTTTCTGGCGTAATGTGACGTTTTAAGTTATGTAATAAATAAAATCTCACATTCGTTCTCGTTCATTTTTTAACTATTCAACTCGTAGGAAAAATGATACAATGCTCGGCAAGAGCCTGGCATCATCATTTTGCCACTTGTTTAATAAATTCAATAATGAATGATACCCATAAGATCCTCTATATATGTCATGGCTTTATTGCACTGTTACATTGAATAATATCCTTTATTGACTATGTCTTCTTTCAGATTTCGTGTTTACGGTTCATATTTCTGATCAATCAAGACCTCATCAGCTCCATCAGAAATGACACCCAGAAGATACCGGCCTCCACCTGAAGTTATCTGGGTACCAAAAACTTGCCAGAAGATAATCTTGATAGCCTGGGCTTGTAGCAATACCTTGAGAAGGTGTTAATACATGCAGAATATTTCTGCAACCCTAGATGGGTACCAGTATTAACTTTTGGGGTACATACGTGTAAAACCCTCTGTCATTAGATGGGTACCAGCATTAACGTATGAGGAATATACATGCAGAATATTTCTGCAACCCCCTGTCATTAGATGGATA